>ML782266.1:221499-265003 GCA_009831015.1 Picea engelmannii
TAATTAAAGTGATTTAATTAATTAAATAAATATTAATAAAATGAAAGTCACTTTGGAGGGACAAGGTGAGCCAAAAAGTATAAAGGAAAGGCAAGGGCCTCTTCTCATTCATTCATGTATGATCTTATTTTGATTTCTGGCTTATAGCTAGTGAGCCCAATATTGGGGTTTTGAGGGTTTTGACATAACAAACCCTAGAGGATGATTCGGTGGTGAAAGATTTCACCTATCTTGTCCCAAGCTTGGTCTCGGAGATGCAATACTCTCCCACACCATTCTAGTTCCATATCTACTCAGTTGCAGGAGGATTCTACACCAGTTTCATGGGCAGATAGAGAGAGGGCGCACCAGTTGAGGGATTCCAGCAAGAGGGGCACACCATCTTTGGAGAGAGATTCATTGTAGGAGATTGGCAGGGCCGTTGAGGATTCTATCACTTGGGTTTTCATTGTAGGGCCTTGGACATCAGATCTAGTGCTTTCTGAGACAGTTTTATGGCTCAGATTATTTCTTGAGTAGTGGGGCGAATTGAAGAGAAGGAGGGCATTTTTGAGATCCAGATCTAGTTCGTTTGGAGGGGTTACACTTCAGATCTGACCCTGATACTTTACCTAGTGACTTGCAGTGTCCCGATCTATATTTCTGGAGAGTTTCAGAGCATTTGGAGGCCTCCTTCATCAGGGCCGAACCAGCTAGGGTTTCAGTCATCCAGTGGGGTGCATCATTCAATGGAGATTTCAGATCTACAGAGATTGAGAGGGATCTTGGAGATTCGGGCACCTGGGTTGTTCTTACCATCACCTGATCTATATTCTTGGAGAGTTTCAGATCATTTGGAGGCCTCCTCATTAGGGTCGAATTATCTAGGGCTTCAGTGATCCAGTGGGGTGCACCATTCAGCGAAGGAGTTCAGATCTACATAGGTTGAGAGGGATCTTTGAGATTCGGGCACCTGGGTTGTTCTTACCATCACCCAATCTACTGTTTGGCATCTTTTGGGAGGTGATTGGACATCTTTGGCACCAGGGCCGAATTGTTGAGGAGCTTCAGTTATCCAACAGAGTGTGGCATCTTCCAACAGTGAGGGGTTTGGCACTTGGCATTGGTATTCATCTCTTATCCAGCCTTTGGAGGCTTATTTTGTATTGTCGGGACTTGGCATTGGTATTCATCTCTTATCCAGCCTTTGGAGGCTTATTTTGTATTGTCGGGAGCATTTTGTAACAGCTCATACTTGTTATCTATTGTCTATCATCTTGGCCATCTATTGAGCATTCCAGATCAACATCTCCATTGTAGCAGGTTCTTCTATTTTATGAATAAAGAAGATTTGAGATGTTTTGGCTTGTCTATATTATTGCATATGGTTGAGGTATGTTCCATGGTTATCTCTTTCTATTATTTGCTACATACACACATATAAGCATGTCAAACAAATAGATCAACAAACTGTTTGACAAAATACCTCACTCAGAAAAAGTTTTAGAAAAGACACCAAAACAGTGATGATCCTGGCATAATGGCTTGGGATCATTACAACCTCCTTGGAAGTGGGACTAGGTAAATTAAGGATAGCAACAATCCTTTCAAGATCAATGCTTATTCCTGAATCAGAGACAATGTGTCCAAGGAGATTTCCCTTAGTAACGATGAAAATCGACTTAGAAGAGTTTAGAGAGATGCTAAATTTCCTGCATTGCATGAGAACTCTTTTAAGATGACCAAAATGATCTAATCGGTTTTTAGAGTACACATTTAAGTCATCAAGATAGATCTAAATGATCTTGTCGATCAAATCATCAAAAGTTATTTGCATAGTGTTGACGATTAAAATTGCAACGAAGTTTTGCCCGCAAAGTGTTGCTAAAGCCTATTATTATAAAAGATAAATAATACTAGTAGGTGGGACCCCCTTGTAGATTGGAGATCAGTTCTAGATCTTATTTGATGTTGTGCTATTGTTCGACATTGCTTTCATGGTGATAACATCTTGGTTTATTGGCAATGGATAAGGCATGCTCTGTGTTTTTTTTTCTGTTGATCTAGGCTCAAGTTTTATTTTACAACAACCTATGTTATCCTTTGTTATCATTGATATCTGTTATGGGATCTATTACTAGGAGACCTGCACAAAAAACATGTTAGCAACAACACATACAAGAAATTGGAAAGAAATGAAAGCAATGCAAAAAAATAAAAAGGAATTAAACTATGCAAACATACTACTATACATGCATTGGAATTTAAATGGTCATTGTTAAACCTAGCAATAAGCTAATGGTTATGTGATTTGTTGAGTTATATGGAACATGGTTGATTTATGTTATGGCATAAGTTAGATATGATGTGGGTGGCGCGTTTGACAAATAACAGATGCTAATTCCAATGCTTGGTTTAATGAATGGTTAATGGATTAATGGTTGGCGTGTACTAATGAGTTAATGGACTGGGGATGGAGGCGACGTGCATTTACTGCACGTCACCCTTACTCCTTCCACCAGTCGTCACCCTAGTCAGGCTATTGTTCAAATTGTGTTGTTGTGGTTAGACTCTGACTTTAGAGTAGAGAGGAACCGCTCGGCCAACTCATGCTTTAAGGTGTTTTGATTACAGGTATGTCTTTTTTTGGCCATCTATGAGTCTGCTTTGTTTATGAAATGGATATTGGCTCGAATGTATGGGTTGTGTTTTCCTTAAGTATGGAAACTGTGTGAAATTGTGAGTTTACTTGGATTTAATTGTTGATGGCTTTCTCTACAATAATGTTTGAAGTCACAGTGTTGTTTGTCATTATGAGCATTAGCATCTATAAAGGCTCTCTGTCATCCTTGTTGGTTTTAGTTGAAGGGTTTTGTTGGTCTTGACTGGTTGGTTGTCTCCACGTTTTTCGTGCCACCATACCCAGTCTTTGGCTTTTATGGGGTTTAATGGTTGGAAGCACTTTGTGTCACTGCGCATTGTTCACTTGGGCATCATGTTGTTTTGCTACTAATGGTCGCGCAGTGGGTTATATTGCTTCTTCTCGACCTTGTTTCCACCTCAGCGTTGTAGGAGAGCCACGAGGGTTATACCCTACGTGTGCTAAGGATCGTTACAAGGCCGAAATGGATCCTTGATCCTCTATTCATAACCTCTCCTGTTACGGGATTCGTCACCCTGTCCACAAAGTAAATTGTGGTGTTCTCTATGTATACATCGTTGGTCTTGGAGGTTTTCACCATTGAGAAGAGTCGACTCTAGTCTTCCTGTGTTGGCATAGATCAAACGCTTAACTCCTCAAGTCTGAGGGTTGATAGAGAAGACTACCGTTGGCTGTTGAGTTTATTATTGGTTATTGTAGATTGGTATGTATTGTCGACAGAGTTGATTACAGGCTCGCCCAGTTGATTATGTGACAATGGTGTTGGTTTTGGTATCTAGTCACTGCATGTGTTATTATAATGGATAATATCTACGTGGTTAATTGGAAAAATCAAATACGCAATCGCCCTCCTTGTGTTTAAATGAATTGATAATCGAAAATTATTTTTAATTGAGTAAGTCACAACATCGCTTCATGTCGATGTGTGGGTATGTGTGGCATTCCTATAGCATGTTAGGTCAGGTTGTTGATTATTATGATAGTCCAAGTAATAGGCTCATCATTGAAATTGGTTGATTGATGGTTGAAATTGATACAGAGTCACTGTCTTTTGCATTAAAGTTATCGGGATGTTAACTCAGCATTAGTTACAATTGTTTAATGATGTTTCTCTCATGATGCATTTGTATGTGTGGTGTTCCTACACCATGATTAAATGATCATTGTAACTATGTGTTTTTTGGCCAAATGGTTATTGCAACTGGGCCAACTATGGAAATTCCATCCATTGTATGTGTTATGGTTATTTGATTGTGTCATCAAGGTTGGGCACAAGTTTTTACACAATATGGTTTGGTTGCAGTTTGATTAATTTGAGCAATATTGTTGCTACCTCTTTGTATAGCTCGACACGGTAGGTTGAGTTAATGACATTGTGATTGTGTGTTTAAAATTGTCAAATGGGAATGTTGCATCATGGTAATTATGGCATGGTTATCCACTATACCTATTATTAATATTATTTGATTGCGCCATTAGAGAAGGTAACGGGTTTTAAACATGGCTTTGTTTCATTTTGATCGACTAGTGTTATGAGATTGGGCATGTTGTTGTTGCCTCATTGTGTTGGATGGATAGCCCAGCATTTTGAATGTTTAGATTCAAGGAGAATTGGACCTGTATAGCCACAGAAATACCATTGAGTTTTGTCAAATGGTTATGTATTCCACAACATAGCATAGGTTGAAGTGTCGATTGTTGTTGGGTGTCTAAATGGAAAGACAAGTTCTTTGCACTTTTAATATGGGTCATTGTGTTGATTGTCCACTATATATGTTTAATGAATATCATGCAGGCACGGGTGCTGTGACAGTATAACCTCATTGCAATTTTATTATTAATGGATTAGGGACAGAATCAAGCATGACCTGGAGTCGTGTTTGATGATTGAAATAATGTGTGAGTAGTGGTTGATTTTGATGTTGAACAGAGTAGAAATAAATGATTGGTTATGAATTTGGAAATTTTCTTAAAATATCAAATGAATAAAAGAGAGGAACAAGGCTCATTTTTGTGGAATGCATACTATCTTGTTGATGGCACTGTGTTAGATATTTGAGTATGAACAGTGAACTAGTTCATACACAGTAGTTGTTATTGGGTCACAATGGTCATTTGGTTGGTGTATTTCCTTTTTCATAATGGTTATATGGATTACTTAATTATTTTTATGAACAATACCTGCTCTCATTCCCTACCATTATTTCAATTATCGCTAATTACAACCCCATCGCCTTCCCACATTCATTTTTCACTCCCTGTTCTAAAATTAATTACAGTCAAGAAAATATATGTGTTGAAGCAGTTGGAAGTAGCAGTGTCTTGGTTGGATTACAGTGATATTCTCTTTGGTTTTCATTACATTTGATTGTTTGTTGGCTTTGAGCAGTAACCGTGTTCTTTTCCCCCCTCATTATATCATGTTTCTCTCAATACAAACCCCTCACATATCCCAGAACCCTTTGTTCACCCCCTACTCATTGACAAACAGTTGAACAATTTGTTTAGATTGGATTGCATGAGTCTGATACGTTGTTGAGAAAAAATATATTTCATATTTTTAAAGACTTGTCATCTATGGTTATTTCAAAATAATATTTGTTAATCAATCATGCATGTAGGAATGATTTTTTTCAGCGAAGGAATCCATGGTCGAGGCAACCGAGGGAGAGGTAATTGGAACAGAGGCCCAAGAAGGCCAAGGTTCTCCATACATTTTGTTGTTGACTCACAAGAGGTTGGCCAATTGTTTCAGGCCGGATTTTTCAATTGGATTGGGCAAGGAGTGGTCCAACCTAGGACTAAAAGGCCTCATTTCCAAGTTATGCAAGCCCATAGTATTCTTGTGCCTCTTCATGTCTCATTGCAACCCGAGGTTCCCAAAAATGACGGATGGCAAGAGATTGTCCACCCGACAGTCTCCCAACATCGTGGTTGTCCCAATTTATCCCTACATGCTCCTCCGCCTATTAATCCTACTGTCCAAGTTGCCCCTGCCCACTCACTAGTGCAGTCCTCTCATGCTAGAAAAAAGGTTGAAAATTGAGGCCCACCATGCCCTTGACAAAGGAAAATCCATTATTGCCCCTTCCTCACCCTCCAATGGCTCTGAGAAATCTGTGTCTTCCTGGATGCATTTGAGGGACAATTGTTCCCACGTGATCAGCGAGATTAGGCCTGAGGGCTTAGTGAAGCTACAGGAAAATTCAGGAAAATCGAAAGGTGACAGTAGCAATCAAGGAAAGATTGCATCTTGAGTGGGAAATATGGCTTTTGAGTTTTTATTTTATCTATTGTTGATGACAGTTGACTTTAGAAGTTTTGGACATGTTTTGTTTTTGGATATATGAGTAATATATTTTTTGGAAGTAATTTCAAATATCATGAGCTAAATTGTCAAATGTTAAATGGGAGTCACAAGGAGGTGTGTTTTGCTTAACTAACTAATATGTTATTATTGTTAAGAGCTAAATTGAGTCACAAGAGGTCCCACCTACTAGTTATTATTTATTTATAAACCTTATTATGATTATTACTTTTCCCCCTAACTAAAAGTTGGTTGAGTCTTTAATTAACTTAACTAATGAGTTTGTTCAACTACTTCAACCAATTCTAATTTGTTTAAAGGCAAAAGGAAAGGGAGGAACAAGAGGAGGATAGAAGGAGAAGCATACTAAGGTTTGCTCTTTGAGTTTTTGCTGAGATAGTTCAGTTCTCATTCATTCCTTAATTTATCATAAGCCTAATTCTTATTATGATAGTAGGGTCTTATTGTAGACAGCAAGATTCGGGGCTAAATTACATCATTCAAACACTTGTTTTTCAGAGGTGTTGATCTATCTTTGATAGTCTGTGTAGACTTGTTTGTTTGTGAAATAGTTTTCATCACTGAAAAAGGCTATTGTGCAGAGTCGAGTGGGAAACAATATGTGGCAAACTGATCCAGCTTTTAGAGTTCATTTTTTGATTTTTTGTCAGAGGTCATTTTGTATGTTCCATCGCAGATGTCTAAGTTTGACTTTGGTCCTAAATTTCTGCATGAAATTTTGTAAAATAATGACTCTTTGGTGAATTGGAATGAAATAAAGGATTTCTTTATGTATCATCTATCTTGATTATCATCTTGGTGTCGTTACTTTTGTCTTTACATTTATTTCAGCAACTGTTATCTTTAGAAAATTACATAAAAAAATAATTTTCAGCAATCTTTTTATTGATAAAAGACTAGCCTAAGCACTTGTAATTAATACTTGTGAGTTAGGATGTTATTTTTGTTGGCTATAAACATAGGGTGAGATTCTTGTCTATTTTTCTCTAGCCAAGAAGAATATGAAAATGCTTGAGTAAGATCATTTCATATATTTTCCTCAACACATAGCTCTTTGAAAAGTGGCACCTACATTAGATAAGACAAATGGCATACGTTCATAAGAAAAGGTGCCCCAACGAGTAATAAAGGTGGTTTTATACTTATCTGCCCTTTTTACCTTGATTTGATTGTAACCAGAAAAATCGTCAAGTAAGGACATCATCTGAGACCCTGCAACTTGTTGCAAAATCGTTTCCATATTAGGGAGAGGAAAGTGAACTTTTATACTAGCCTGATTCAATGTGCGGAAATCTACGCATAATTTGATCTGACCAGTTGTTTTCTGAATGGGAACCAAGTTGGAAACCCATTCAAAATATTTGACCGGAAAGATGATCCCAGCCTTTAAGATTTTTTCCAACTCTTTTTGAATAGTTGCTTCTAGTGCAGGGTTGTGTTGATGGGGCTTAAATCCCTTGACTCAACAGTAGGAACCAAACCTGCCACCAAGGCCCAATTAGACTCTACAACGTTTAATATGGAATGGTTCTCCAGATCTTGCGATCCGACCAATTTATCGATGGGATTTGTGTTTTCTTGTGAAGTCTCTTCCTTCAGTTAGGACTATTATTTTCTGTGTTTTCTCTTGGGTGGGGCTGGTATGAGAGGTGCAAGCTAGTATAAACCAACTTGACAAGTAATAGGATTGAGTTTTAACTACTGGGAAGAGGCTGAGCTTGGGATAACCTGCTACCCAAACATGCAGATAGTGATTCTATGCCAAAGGGCCTAGTACTAATACATTAACCAAATGAGCATCCAATTACTATCTAAGAAAACTAATTAACAGAAAGAAAACACATATGTAATCAAGGTCACAGTAAGAAAAATAATTCATCTACCATAACATTAATCACATAATAACACAACGATTTATCTTCATCATTAAAGCAAAAAACATCAAATAATTGCACCAGATAACTTGACAACAGAATTAATTGCTCTTACTCATTTACTGCATCATTCATGGAGCATGATAGGAAGTAGTTATTCTCCAAGTCTAATCACATACATCTGATGAAAATATCTTGTCTTTGGTCCAGAAGGACTTCTCAATTCATGACAGTCTCAAAATAATTCTTAACAACAAAAAAGAAAGAGTTCTTACAACAACCATTGACCTCTGTTCATTGGTCAATGTCTCTATTTATAATATAAAGTTTAACTGTAATTAATAGCTAAAAATAATTTGATCCAAACAAAAATCACCACATGGCATTATCATCAAACAGTTTCTTTAACAATCCACCCGAGATATTTCTTGGAAAGGGTGACTTCTTTCATATTTAGACCAACTCATAAAGAGTTCTTCACAAGTATTGGCCCATGGAAATTTGTGATGTTCCATTGGAGCCTCATATAACCCTCTGATGTCCACTACATGGGCCCGATATTTTGCTAGACTTAAGTTCAATTGTCGAAGCATGGTTCAGGCTCTAATTGAATGTTCTATGAATTGTTTCACTTTCCCTGGCCTTGCATCGGTTATCTTCGTGAACACTTCAGTCCATAGAGAGTCTTGTTCGGCGTACAACTTGACCACCTTACTCAGGTCGATAAACTTATTGGGGTTGTCGAACTCGGGGAGCCCGATATCCTTCATTATTTTATTGATTTTATCCCAGTGCTTCTAGCATCTGGTCCATTATTCTTGGATTTCTTTGTGCGGGTCTCAAGACATTTTAGCCCAGTATTTGGTTGATTTCTTCATGTGATTGAGACTACTTTTACCCACTAGTCGAATGCCATGTTCTTCCTTCTCTCAGCCCTGTTGGACTGCCTCAATGTATTTGAGCCTTTCTACCACCTGCTACGCTTTCTCATACCATCGCTCCATCTCCTTACATGTTGCGAGTGTCATGAGAGTGTCCTCTTGTAATTTGGATACATTAGATATTAATATGTGCCTTTTCTTCTTGAACTTGTTGTAGACTCTACCAAACTCATCTTTCAGATACACATAGGTTTGTGTGGCACCTTTGTAGTATTCGACCAAATGGCGCAAGTGTTCGAGCTCCTTTCGGGTGGTGGCTAGTTCCCTTTCATCCCTCCTAGCTCTATCTTGGGTGGCATCCGAGAGGGATTTTCCCACACCGATCAGTTCATACATACGAGTGTCTGATGTGTTGGCTAAGTTCTCTTATGTAGTGAGCAAGATGGAGTGGTCCACGGTGATCCTTCTCTTCTTCGCGGTCCTTTGAATGATGGCCTTTCTCTTTTGAATGTAGGAGATCGCATAGATGTCTGTTGCCTCGACTATAGGCTCTGGTATCTATTGATCACCCCATGTGAGGTTTTTCCTAGGCTACCATTGGTGTATATTTGTTCAAGAGTGGGCTCTTGAACTTCCTCGCTTTTCCTTGCAGGTCTGACCTCTACCTGTTGATCGTCGGGGATTTGAATATTGGTCAAAATAGAGGTGTTGGGTATAGACTTGTTACTTTCTTGTTCGTTGGCCGTGAAACCACCAATTTCCTTTTGTAGAGATCCTTCCTTTGTCTCCCTGGGTTTGGGCTCATCATTCAGATTTGCTTCGATTCTCGATTTATCGGAGTCTTTCGTGTCGAGGCTACTTTCAGATTCTTCTTCCTTTTGTGAAACCTTCTTGTCTTGGACCTCGGGCTTAGGTGAAGAGGTTTTTTTGGGACCTTCTTCCTCTTGGACGCGCACCGGGGTACCACAAGGGGGCTCTGGACTCTCGTCGTCGCTGTATATATGTATAAGTTGTTAATTTTTAAGCTATTATTAGAGTTCTTTGCATTTCAATAAATAACAATAGCATAAGATAGGATCACTGAGAAATACACAATCACAAGAGCCACATCATTTATCCTAGGAAACCCTCATGGGGGAGAAAACCCAGCAAAACTTCCTTATTATAGATAGCCAATACAATGCCAAGAGATAAGTCAAACAAATATAGAAATTCCTCTCCCAAAGATGTGCCTCTCTCTCTCTCTCTCTCTTCTTCAACTACAGCTCTAAAACTTGTCTCTCAATCAACAAGTGAGTGTGTGTCTAACTGAGGCGCTAGCCTCCTTATTTATACAACATTGGCACATGTGGAGGTGTCTTTTCACTGGTAGGGCAGACTTCTCCTTCTGGGTGGTTATAACCACCTTTAGTATATTATGGGGCCTCTTTAATATATTCAGGGGCCGACTTCTCGACTTCTTCTTCTGCCTATTACAATTATATTTTGACCAATCCGCAAAAGGGGATTTGGTCCTTTACAATATCCGACATGATCAATCCGCAATGGGGATTGATCCAATGAATAATATAACAATAATAATTAGAATACACTTTCTACTTACATTATTTCAACACTCCCCCTTAACAAGAAGGGTATTCTATAACAACATCAGGCGAGAGAGAGAACTACATCATCAACAACATTAGGAGGACAACATCATCAATATCATCTTAGAACACTGACTGGCATATCTATAAATCATCGAAAGTTTTCTCATCGACAACATCGCCATTCTCAAATGAATGAAATCATCATCTGCATCAATATGGATTAGTATAAAACTAATACATCATCATCACAATACGAGGTTGGCTCATCATCACAATACTGGACTGGCTTTACGTCACATCTATCAAGATGGAAGCACAATACTTGTATTTCTTTATGTCACAACAATCAAGTTGGAAGCAAGATACTAGATTGGCTTTACATCACAGATATCAAGCTAGAAGCACAATACTAGTCTCATCTCATCCTCTTGCTTTACGTCACAACAATCAAGATGGAAGCAAGATACTAGACTGGCTTTACGTCACAATTGTCAAGCTGGAAGCACAGTACTAGTCTCATCTCGTCATATTGCTTTACGTCATAGAAATTAAGCTAGAAGCAAGATATAGATTGGATTTATGTCACAGCTATCAAGCTGAAAGCACAGTAGTAGTCTCATCTCATCGTCTTTCTTTACATCACATCAATCAAGATGGAAGTAAGATACTATACTGGATTTACATCACAGCTATCAAGCTGGAAGCAAGATACTAGACTGGCTTTACATCACAACTATCAAGCTGGAAGCACAATACTAGTCTCATCTCATCATCTTGCTTTACTTCACAGCAATCAAGCTGGAAGCAAGATACTAGACTAGCTTTATGTCACAACTATCAAGCTAGAAGCATAGTACTAGTCACATCTCATCACAAAACTACCCCCCCTTTCGAGGAAGGTCCTTTCAGACTATACCAAGCTTATCTCAAAAGTGCTCAAACTTCACACAAGATAGAGGCTTGGTCAACACATCAACAACCTGTTCATCTGTGCTAACGTACTGGAGCTTTAGGGCTCCTCTCTGCACCATGTCACGGGTGTAATGATATCTCTATGTGCTTCGACTTGTCATGGAATACATGATTTTCTATCATCTTTATGCAGCTCTGGTTGCCACATAGGTTCGTGGTTTCTTCCATCTCTAGGTCAAATAGACCGGTCAACAAATTTTGAAGCCATATAGCTTCACAGCTAGCAGAACATGCAGTAATGTATTCTACTTCCACTATGATGAGAGCAATGTTGTATTTCTTGCTACTCTTCCATGAGATCATGGTTGATCCCAAATTGAAAAAACATCCTGAAGTGTTCTTCCTATCAGAGACACTTCCGGCCTAATCTGAATCAGTGTACCCACTCAATGTGAAATCATGATCTCCATCATAACTAAGACCACAATCTAATGTACCCTTAAGGTACCTCATCACATGTTTTTCATCCACTAGGTGAACATGTATGGGTTCTACCAAAAACTGACTCAAGGTGTTCACGAAAAAACAAATATCTGGTCTAGTGTTCGTCAGGTACATCATCGATTCAATAATCTGTCTATACAGTGTGGCATCAATCAATTCTGACGAAGTGTCGACCAGCAACTTCAGCTTCATTTCCATGGGTGTATTCATGGACTTACACTCTAACATGTTGAATCTCTTTAGGATTTCGACTGCATACTTCCCTTGGTTAAGGAATATCCTCTCTGGACTCTGCCATACCTCAAGACCTAAGAAATAATGCATTAGACCAAGGTCTTTCATCTCAAATTCTGAAGCGAGTCTCTTCTTACATTTAGTGATGACATTTTCTTCTCTAGTTAATAATAATTCATCCACATACAACAATAATATCACTGGCTCATTGTTCATAACTTTGAAGTAGAGGTTAGAATCTGCTTTACTCTTGGTAAATCCCAATCTCGTTAGGAAACTGTCTATCCGACCATACCAAGCTCTATGAGCTTGCTTCAATAAGTACAGATCCTTCTTAAGTTTGTAGACATGAGACTTCTTGTCTTCAACTTCAAATCCTTGAGGTTGCTCTATATACACTTCTTCTTCAATGACACCGTTTAGGAAAGTTGTTTTTATGTCCATCTAGTGTAACTTCCACTTCATCTTAGCTGCAAGGGCTATGATGGTTCTGATAGAAGTGTATCTGGATACAAGAGCGAATGTCTCTTCATAGTCAATGCCTTCCTTTTGATAAAATCCAGGAGCGACAAATCTTGCTTTATACTTCTCAATACTTCCATCGGCAGCATGTTTTATTTTGAAAATTCATTTGGAGGATACCACATCCTTACTCTTTGGTCTGAGAACTATTTCCCATACATCGTTCTTTATTATGGATTGGTCCTCTTCTGTCATGGCATCTATCCATTCCTTCTTCTGAATGGCTTCTTCAAAGCAAGTAGGCTCTTTCTCTAGGAGATCACACATCAAAGTCATATAACTGGAGAATGGCTTAGGTCTCTTTACCTGTCTTGTGGTTCCTTTAGGAACACCATACTTCTCTCCATCTTGAATAAGCTCTCTTGCCCAAGTAGGCTTTCTTTTATGGGAGATCGTCATCTGAGGAGGTTCTTGAAATTATACTATGTCATGATATTCTAGAATTTCTTCATCATGCGAAGTTACGACTTCCCTCACTGGTTATGTAGCTCTGGGAACCTCCCTCACTGATTCTGCAATTCTAAGGATTATGGGTTACTCTTCATATACTTCTTCAAGATGGAATCTTCTCGATTTCTTGAGCACTGCATCTTCATCAAAGGTCACATCCATGTTGATCTCAATGTGATGGTGCCTGGTATATAAACCCTGAAGGCCTTGGAGACCTCACAATATCCCACAAATATTCCCTTCTTTCTTGAGGGTTCCAACGTGTTTCTCTTCTCTTTCAGAATATGTATAAATATTGGGCAGCCAAATATTTTGATATGGCTTACCTCTGGTTTCTTTCCGGTGAGCATCTCTTCTGAGGTCTTGAACCCAAGTGCACTATTGGACAAAATTTTTGCACATATACGGTTGTCATTGTTGCTTCTTACCATAAGCACATTAGAAGATCTTGATCATGGATCATGATCTTCACAGCTTCCATTATAGTTATGTTCTTCCTTTCAACTACATCGTTTTGTTGAGGATTATAGGGAGTAGTGATTTATGTTAGAATATAAAATATTGTGCTCATTTTACCATTGACAATATCCTTGTCACCCAACCATAGGCCGAAGCCACCCTCCGAGCACCTTCACCTTGACAGAGAAGAATACTGGTAGTAATCAATAGCCAAGCAAGGCTAATGCACCAGGTAATAAAATTAACCTAAGTTGATCAGATAGTCCCACCCAAAAACTGGTGCAACACTCTTCCCCCAAAAACTTGCACACAAAATTGCCAACTGCAGTGTGCACAACTGGCTCTCTGCAATTCTATGAATGTGTATAATGAGAAACTGGCGCCCTGTATTTATAGTAATCTAAAAGGATTACTGGGGCCGACTTCTTCTCAGTACTAATTAATTCATATTAAATATATTTCTGCAGCTGGCATTTCGTCCAGGGTTTCCTTTACTTCTTTGCTTCCTTCTGGAATATTCTAATCTCATCATAGGTCACAATAGAGGTTCATACCTTTCGAAGCTACCATAATATTAAAACTCCCTCCTAGCTAGGGAGGTATGGTCTTGAGCACAACAGACCATTCAACTGGTAGCATCACAAGCACCGTCATTATTATCCAACTGGATGATCTCCTATGACAACTTGTACAATATCAATTGATAGAACACAACTGTGTCTATCCACAGTAGTACACAACTACTCAAAATGTGACACATAGTCACAAACAGTGGAACATATCCACCACAGTAGTATATATCTACTGTCTAGAGACAGGTAGTCTCCATAACAATCATCTGATGCCAACTTGCATAGAAAAATATTGTTAAAATAAAAATGAATCATGTAGGCCAATCTTTCACTCACGTCTGTGAGATATGAAAGAATATCTGCCCTCAGAATAGAATAATGAGATATATGGACTATTCTTCTCAAGCAAGGAAGAATAACTGTCTTGTCTTCTGAACTTGGACCATTCCCCACCCTGGGCCATTCTTCCTACACTAATCAAAGTGCACCCTGGAGAGAATTTATAAACCCTAAGGAATTCATGTCCCTGATTGTTGAGCCTGGACCATTCCCCACCCTAGGCCATTCCTCCTACACTTAATCAAAGTGCACCTTGGAGAGAATGTATAAACCCTAAGGAATGATTGTCCAGACCATTTCCTTTGTTAACCACAAGAGGAAAAGACTGTCCTGTATCAACCTCCAAAACGGACCATTCATCATGTTAACCACAATGAGAAATCGCTATCCGGAAAGGCGAGCCAGTCTTCTTTTGTAACCCTCAAGAAGAGAGACTACCCTAGACCACTCCCCATGTTAACCACAATGGGAAGTCACTGTCTATGATACATCAACAATCTGGACCATTTCCCATGTTAACCACAATGGGAAATTGTTGTCCATCAGAAATATCAATCCACTTTCCGAACAGGAAATAATCTGTCCAATCTTGACTAGTTTTCAATCACAAAGATAAATGTTTCAATAATATTTTTAAGTGCTCCCTCCTAACCTGGAGAGTCTTACCTTTCAGGTAAGGGAGTTATTTCCACGATCCCTATCTTCTCTCGGAAATATGCAAACTTTGTTCTGGATAGAGGTTTTTTCAAAATGTCTGTTGTCTTCTCATCAGTGGGATATATTCGAGCTTTATCTCTCCTTCCTGGACTTTATCTCAAATAAAGTAGTATTTGATCTCAATGTGTTTCGACCTTTCATGAAACACGGGTTGTTCTAATAATATTATAAAACTCTGATTATCACAATATATTATGGTCGATTCTGGAATCTGATCAAATAAATTAGAGATTAACTTCCTTAACCATATTGCTTCAATGCATGCTTCACATGCTGCCATATACTCTTCTTATGTTGTGCTGAGTGCGACATACTTTTGTTTCCTGCTACCCCAAGGTATCATAGTGGAGACCGAGTTGAAACACATACCTGAAGTTCTCTTTCTATCTTCTGCACTTCCTGCCCAATCTGAGTCTGTGAATCCATGAAGTTGTATATTGTTGGATGTGGTATATCTCAAACCATAGTTTATTGTTCCACGAATATATCTTAATACATTCTTTGCAGCTATTCAATGCTCATGTCTTGGTTCCACCTGGAATTGGCTTAGTGTATTCACGGCAAAGCAAATGTTTGGTCGACTATTTACCAAATACATCAATGACCCAATTAGTTGTCGATATAGAGATGGATCTACTGGATCAGAATCTAGAACTTTCACTTTTCTTATATCCGCATTCATCGGAGTGGCCATGGACTTACAATCCATCATTCCAAATTTCTAAAGTATCTTTATTACGTACTTTACTTGTCCAAGGAATACTTCACCATGCTTCTGCCATACCTCTAGTCCCAAGTAATAATGCATGAGACCTAGATCTTTCATATCAAATTCAGAAGCTAATTCCTTCTTTCACTGGATAATGAGAGACTCTTCACCTATTATGAATAGATCACCAACATATAGTAGTAGGATTACAGGTGCATTGTCTACAACTTTATAGTAAAGGTTTGGATCTGCATGACTCTTGGAGAAACCAAGTCTTGTTAGATATTTGTCCATTCTGACATACGACACCCTTGGAGCTTTCTTGAGTTCATATAGAGCTTTCTTCAATCTGCATACGTGAGTGTCTCTGGAATGTACCTCAAACCCTTGAGGTTGTTCAATATATACTTCTTCTTCAATAGATCCATTGAGGAAAGTTTTCTTTACATCCATCTGATGTAAGTTCCATCCCATGGAAGTGGCAAGAGATATGATAGCTCTAATGGAAGTATATCTAGCCACCGAAGCAAAGGTTTCATCATAATATTATCCCTCCTTCTGGGAGAACCCTCTAGCTACGAATCTTACCTTGTATTTATCCATGCTTCCGTCTACTCCATGTTTGATATTGTACACCCATTTTGAGGTTACCACTGGTTTTTCTTTAGGTCTTGGTACGATTTCCCATATCTCATTTTTCATAATGGATTGATGCTCTTTCGTCATAGCTTATTTCCATTGTTCCTTTTGAATTGCTTCTTCAAATGTGGTAGGTTCATCTAGAATCTTCTTCATGTATGTTGCATAACTTGAGAATCTTTTAGGTCTTTTACTCTTTCTGAATGTTCTTTCTGGAACCTTGATTATTTATGCGTCTTGTAAGGTAGCTTCAAACTAAGATGGTCTTTTCTTGGTCTTGGGTACGATATATGAATCAATGTTTTCACATGGCTCCATAGGATGATCAGGTAGTTCCTTTTCATCATTTACATTTTCTCTGCTTTCTTCGTTAAGTTCTTCAATCTCTTCTTCTTCTATATTTTCTTTTATGGATTTCTTGAAAGACATATTCTCATTGAATGTTACATCTTTTCTGACTTCGATCTTGTGTTGTTCTAGAATATATATTCTATAAGATTTGGATGAATCACTGTATCCCACGAATATCCCTTTCTTTCCTGAAGGTTCTAGTTTATTCCTCTTGTCCTTGGGAATGTAAGAGTAAACAAGACATCCAAATATTCTTAGATTTTCCACATTAGGTTTCTTACCTGAGAAGGCTTCTTCTGGTGTCATGTCCTTCAATATATGATGCGACTTCTGTTCTGCACATATATTGTTGCCATTGTTGCTTCTCCCCATAAGAACATGGATAGACCTTGATCATTTAGTAAGGCTTTTACGGTTTCTTCGATAGATTTGTTCTTTCTTTTTGCTACACCATTTTGTTGAGGATTATGAGGAATAGTCAGCTCCCTCCTAATCCCTGTCGATTTGTAGAATGCAACGAATTCCTTTGATGTGTATTCTCCACCATTATCGATTCTTAGCGTCTTGATCTTCTTATTCGTGAGATTTTCTATTTCTTCTTTGAACTCTTGAAACTTGTTGAATACTTCGTCTTTTGTCTTGAGTAGATATAACCAAGTCTTTCTTGAATAGTCATCTATGAATATTATGTAGTAAGAATATCCTCCTAGAGATTTCACTGGCATCGGACCGCAAACATATTAGTGTATTAGATCTAAAATCTCCTTAGATCTATTTTTGTTTCTTGGGAATGGTTTATTGATATTCTTCCCAAGGGCACATCCCTTGCAGATTCCTTCATGTGTAGATTTCAATTATGGTATTCCTTCAACCATCTTTCTGAGAAAAGGTAATGCTTGATAGTTGATGTGAGCGTACCTTCTATACCAAAGCTCATTAGGGTTGACTTCATTATGTACGAGAGCTTCTTCATTTTGTTCTAGTAGTCTATACATATTTCCTTCACGACTTCCAATAACCCTAACATTCTCTATGCTGGAGTCTTTATGCCAAGATAACACTTTTCCATCCACGAAAGATATTATGTTTCCTTTGTCTTCTAGGCAATATATTGATACAAGATTATTTTCTAAACCAAGTACATATAAAACATTGCTTAAAGGAACAAGTTACATGTTTTCATTTTGATGGAGGCTTGTCCAAATCCTTCCATGGGGTAAGTGGTTTTGTCTCCAAGATCTACCTTATACGAGGTCTTCTTCTCATTTAGATTTGAGATTCTGGCTTGATCTCCCATCATGTGCCTAGAAGCTCCACTATCGATTATCCACATGTCATCTTCAATCATTTCGGTAAGTGTTGAGTAGTGTAAAAGACTAATCATTTCACTCATGTATTCGGTTGACTAGTAACTGGTCATGCCTTGATCCAAAACTTCAACTTCGTCGTTTCTATCTTCTGAGAGAGCCAAGAGGTGCAATGAGTAAGGATGCATCTGAATATCTTCTTTTTGAGTGAGATTCTCCATTGCAAGGTGCCAAATCTAAGATTAGGGTTTCTGCAACTGCTTCTTCTAGTAACCCTAGCGGCAGTGTCTTTGGAAGTTGCTCCTACTAGTAACCCTAGCGGCAGTTCCTCAACGAGCTCAATATCATAGCGACTATGCTTCCTTCCAGTGTTTAGACTGAATGAAGGAGGTGTGGGCTCATAACCTGTTAGAATATAAAAGATTGTGCTCGTTTTACAATTGACGATACCCTTGTCACCCAACCATAGGCCAAAGCCACCCTCCGAGCACCTTGACCTTGACAGAGAAAAATACTAGTAGCAATCAATAGGCAAGCAAGGCTAATGCACTAGGCAAGAAAATTAACCAAATCTGATCAGATTATCCCACCTAGAAACTGGCGCAACGCTCTTCCCCAGAAACTTGCGCACAAAACTGCCAACTGCAGTGCGCACAACTGGCTCTCTGCAATTTTGTGAATGTGTATAATGAGAAATTGGGGTTCTGTATTTATAGTAATATGACAGGATTACTGGGGCCGATTTCTCCTTCTGGGTACTAATTAATTCATATTAAATATATTTCTCCAGCTGACATTTCGTCTAGGGTTTGCTTTACTTCTTTGCTTCCTTCCGGAATATTCTAATCTTGTCATAGGTCACAATAGAGGTTCATATCTCCCGAAGCTACCATAATATTAACAAGATCCCTCTTGATCCCAACATATTTGAAGAAGTTCACAAACTCTTTTGAGGTGTATTCTCCTCCATTATCTAACTTAAGTATCATGATATTTCTTTCAGAAAGTTTCTCTATCAAGGTTTTGAATTCCTTGAATTTGTTGAACACTTCATCTTTAGATTTCAAAAAAATACACCCAGGTCTTACAAGAATAATCATCAATAAATGATACATAGTATACATACCCACTAATGGAGGATGATGGCATTGAGCCACACACCTCTGAATGAATGAGTTCTAGGACTCCTTCTACTTTTTTGTCTCTCTTCAGAAAAGGGTTCTTGATGTTCTTCCCTTGTGCACATCCATTGCACATGCCTTCATGGTCAAATTTGAGTTCTGGTAGACCTATGACATCTTTTCATATGTATGGTAGTGCCTTGTAGTTGATGTGAGATAATATTCTATGCCAAAGTTCACATGGATTCTCAATGGCGTGGGCCATGGCAGCTTCTGAGTGACCCTTTAGCTTATACAAGCCATTTTCTTTTTTTCCAATAATGATTTCTTCATTTATGGTTTCTCCTTTATCCCACATAATAACTTCTCCATCTATAAAGGCAACTTTGAAGCCTTTATTTTCTAAAGATGAAATGGAGAATAGGTTCTTTGTCAAACCTAGTACATAGAGTACGTCCTTCATCTTCATTGAATTCCCTGAATTAAGTTTGTAGTTTGATTCTCCCACTCCCTTGATGGGATATTGGTAATCATCTCCAAGTGTCACTTTCTAAGAAAACTTATTTTCTAAAATACAAGAGAGAATATCTCTTTGATCTGTCATGTGCTTGGCGGCACCACTATCAATGAGCCAAGTGTCGTCTTCAGGTGTTATCGATCCTGAGAGGGATGAGATTAAGACATAGTCTTTAATCTGCTCTCTTATCATCTTTGCAGGTGGATCTTCATCTTCGACTGCATGGGCATGGTGCCTCTTATTTTTCCTCTTGTATTCTTCTCGTCTAGCCGGAAAAATTTTTGCAATGTGTCCCATCTTGTCACAATGGTAGCATTGTCCAGATGAGTAATCTCTTTCCTTTCGTTGTCCTTTCTTCTGGAATCTCCTTGGATGAGATTCTTTACGACTGAATTTGTTTGGGGGTTGAGACTCTTTATAAGTCTCTTTCTGGAAGTAAGACTTCTTCCTTCCTCTTTTAGTGTGAGTAGCTACAGCTTGATCTTCATCTCTTTCTAGTAAGGCCTCTCGGTTAGCTACTCTTGTTTCTTCTTGAATGCATTCTTCCCATAGATTGTCAAACTTTAGTTTCTCTATTCTTGCACAAATGGTTTGGATAAATGCATCCCAAGGTCTTGTAAGACCATTGAGGGCCATCATTACAAGTTCGTCTTCATCTATGGTATCTCCAATTTCTTTTAAATGTTCTTTTAATTCTGATATTTTGGAGAAGCGTTCTTGGATTTATTCTCCTCTCTGCATCCTTGTGCTCTTGAGCTGAGTTCTTAGATTCATCTTTTGGTTTATGTTCTTTCCTTCAGATAGTCTATTTAAGGCATCAAACATTTCTTTCAGAGTCTTCTTTGATGACACATAAGGAATCAGGTGGTCTTTGATTGAATCTGCAATGATCCTCTTGGCCATGATTGTGTCCTTTTGGTGCTTTTCTTTTCCTGCAGCATCATCGGGCTCCAACACTTCTTCTTTGACGAATCTTTCTAGTTCATTCTCTTCAAGAATGAGGCCAATCCTATACTTCCAGGAATGAAAGTTTTCCACATCTTCTAGCTTGTCAACAAGATTAATGCTTGCAGACATATTTTACCTGAAGCTAGGAAAATGTCCAAAAATGAAAATGTTCAAAATTAAATTTTGAACTTACCAGGATGTGCGCTTGGTTGAGGTGAGTAGCCTAGTGTGTTTGGATCTGAGAAAATCCAACTTTTCCCCTTCCAAACTTGATCTGCGTATTTTTGGACTGGTGCTTCTAGTTTTCTAGTGCCTCTGGTACTCTGGTACTTCTGGTACTCTAGTACTTTTGGTACTCTGGTTTTCTGGTACTTCTGGTACTTTGTGAAACTAGGGTTTCACTTTCTGGGAGATCTAGTAACTGAAAAGTTGCACTGAGGATGCCAAAGTGATCCTTGAACAAGGGCGCACTTTTCTAGATGGTTTTAGGGCTGAAATACCTTACCAACAAAAAGCCCTAATTTGCATGTACGACAATAGTGACGTTTTTCACTTTCTCTTGTGAAAGATGCTCTCTTCAGCTTAGCTCTGATACCATGTTAATGTTTAATATATTATTAGAGTTCTTTGCATTTCAATAAATAATAATAGCATAAGATAGGATCACTAAGAAATACACAATCACAAGAGACACATCATTTATCCTAGGAAACACTCATGGGGGAGAAAACCCAGCAAAATTTCCTTATTATAGATAGCCAATACAGTGCCAAGAGATAACTCAAACAAATACAGAAAGTCCTCTCCCAAAGATGTGCCTCTCTCTCTCTCTCTTCAACTGCAACTCTGAAACTTGTCTCTCAATCAACAAGTGAGTGTGTGTCTAACTAAGGTGCTAGCCTCCTTATTTATACAACACTGGCACATGTCGAGGTGTATTTTCACTGACAGGGCCGACTTCTCCTTCTGGGTGGTTATAACCACCTTTAGTATATTCTGGGGCCTCTTTAATATATTCTGAGGCCATCTTCTTCTTCTAACTATTACAATTATATTTTGACCAATCCGCAAAAGGGGATTTGGTCCTTTACAATAGCCGACATGATCAATCCGCAATAGGGATTGATCCAATGAATAATATATCAATAATAATTAGAATACACTTTCTAGCTACATTATTTCAACATAAGTGTGCTCACGAGATTGGGCGCTTATGTTTCTATTGACACCCGACCTTTCTCTGGTTGAGTTGTCCCTCCTTCCGAGGGAATGATCGACGATGTTGTCAATTCAGGGTTGCCTAACCCATTGGTGTTATCGGGAACTATGGAACCAGGATCGCTTGACTCTATCAGGACGCTTCAGATGGTATTTAAAATCATAGGTATTATGATAAGGTATGGGTCATCTTGCATTCGCTTCATTAGCAGATGGATTTGTTGGTACAAGATTTCCCCCCTACTCAATGTAACTTGAATTTCAGGGGAATCCCTGACTCGTACCAGGGATTCCTGAAAACCTCTCAGTGCTTCAATGTCTTCTTGGGGATTGCCTATTTCTTCACCTGATTCAGATGTTACTGCTCCTTCCTGAGTCCTGAGAAATTCTTAAGATGTCTACTCCAAATTCGTCGCATGCTCCTCCCAACTTGTAGCTTTAAACTTGTTTCCTATAGGGTCAACCCTCCAGGCTGCCACCTCATTCCAGTATTGAGCGTTTTCAATGAAAATGTCATCTTTGAACCGGTCATGGGCATAAGGCTAATAAGATGATACCTATAACGCGTGTTGTAGTACAAGGCCCTTGGGATCATGTTTGCAAAATCGGTCATTTTGGTATCGAAATTCTAATTGACCTAGCCCGAGTTTCTTAGCATGTGCGGTGTCTTTGACCATGTAGAAGCCAATATGAAACCCATATGGTATGAAGGCCGGATTCTTGTCTTTTACCAAGGTGGCATTGTATCCTTGCGGAATGGTCTAGTAGCAAATCTCCCCTAGCACTAATCGATCAGGAACATAAATGTGTAACAAGTAGGGTGCCCCTGTGGCACCAAAAACCCTGATGTAGGTTTCTCGCTCATCCAAATACTAGTGACCAACTTTCGCTATAACTTTTTTTTCCTCGTCTGATAGCCTAGGGAATTCTTTCCTAAATAACAAGAAGTAGATGCATGCAATAAATTGATCATGGATAACTGCATATGATTTTTTTGTACCTCTTTTCCCATAGGATGTCGAAATATACATGGACCGGAAGATTTGAGGGATGCCAATTTAGGTTCATCCCATAGAAAGTGTTCCTAGTGCAGATGATGTCCAGAAGATACAAGGCCATGTAGAAGGTGAGAACATCTCCCTCCTTCGACACCTGGGATTTCCTTATGCAAGTGCTCAGCTGTTTGGAGATGATGGTTCCCCAATTGAAACCCGTACCTAAAATGGCCACTGTGAAAGCTAGAGGCATCCAAGCCTCTAAAAACCAAGAGCAGTCTTTCTCTCCATGCAATCTATAGAGAAGAGCCATGAGATATATGTATGGTTCCCTAAGATTGGTTGTTGGATACCAGTTGGCAGTCCGGTTCATGAAATTTTTGTCTTCCCTCCACCAAGACGCCATGATTTTGCTGGTATTGTGTGATGCATAGAAACTCAGAACAAAATCAGTGCTCAAAATTTCTCCAGACTCATTGAGCTTGTAGTAACCCTAAATCTCTAATGGAAGGAAGACCTTGACGCATTCACCATTATCATCATTAATCAAAAAATTATGTGCATCGGCATGATCAATGAGCCACTTCAGGAGCTCAATGCAAGGGAACATTGGAGACCGACTTGCCACCATGTGCAGATAAGCCCTACAAATATTTAAGAGGACATCGTAGTCAAGTTTCTTTGTAGGAGGGTCGTTGTGCGGGGTATACTCGAGGGGTTCTTCCCTCTTTATTTTATTTAACACTTATTCCCAGTGAGGAAATGTTGTTTTGGCTCCAATATTTGCCTCTGTATCTTTGAAAGTCAGGGGTTGGACAAAGGCCTGCTTGGTGACTGTCTTAATGATAGGCATTGGCTTGGCAGTGAATTCTAATTGTCTTGCAACTGTTGGGGAGGAGCCCTCTCCTACTTCTGGTTCTTGTGTCTTCGGCGTTCTTGGTGATTTCCTGGTGGATGGCTTCTTCGGAGGCATTGTTCTTGCAATTAAAATTGCCCTTTAAACACATATACAGAGAAGCGTTGGGTGAGAACATATGAAATGGAGTGTAAAACACCACAAGCGGATACATACATGTAATGCTTGCTAAGATAATTGTTTAATACTCACTGAACTTTGGATGTTTCCTCCGGACTGATAGCTTCGCTCTTCTATTTGTTCTGAATGTCTTGTTGCGCAGAATAGGATCATACACAATGACTCAAACAGGATATAACTAGAGAGGTACTACCAGTCATTTCAATTAGTTAATACGAGTAATGAATGTAGATTCAAAATAAAATACTATCAGATTTCTGCAGATAAATCTTAACTGGTCGACGGCGGAGGCGTAGAGGAAGATGAATTGTATCAGCGGGTTTAATGGTTCCTTTTGATTCGTGCATGAATTAGTAACTAATGCGCGATCCATGAATTAACTAATAGCTTTGAATGTGGCGTACCTGACACATTTAGGGGTTAAACGTCTCATCACGTCACGTCACGTCACTTTGGCATATAGATCGGGGATCGGCTACTATCTAAGTGTATACTTATATTGATATACTCTTGATAAAACTTCTGACACCAATGATATCAGGGTTGGTGATCAGGGAAAGTTCAGGTACGCAGCTTCTCGATGGGTCCTCATATTCATGAGCCTTCATCGTTGAAAATGTTTCGGGCATCGGTGGTGTCACTCCTCTTTTACGTGGCGCTTACTATTACACCTTCCCATAGAAGTTGAATGGATCAGCCTTTGGAAATGTCCTTCCCGAGGCTTATTCATAGAAAATAAATGTTTTCATCGGCCGACACCGATGAAGGTCAGCACTCGGCTACTTTGACTTCTCAAACGATTTTTTTTTTCTCTAACTTTCACCGATGCCGAACTTCTTAAGCGAGTCGAGAAAACTTTTGGGTCACGGATTCCTTGAGTAGTAGTTAAGTCTCTTTCAAAGTTAAGATGACTCTTTGTTGTATGTTCAAGTAATCTTTAATTAGTTCAATCATGAAACATATAAGATAAGTGAAGGTATCAATTTCATATTGACGTGAAAACAATCAATGCAAAAGATCAAGTGGTACCCAAAAAAGGAAATGGTCACAGAATTTTTGAGGGTGTGTTGAGTGCTCAACAAATGGCGCTGGGCAAATGCAAAATCTGTGTTCCTCTTTTGTTTCCCTTAAGGTATTACCGAATCACAAAGTAGATATATTTGACATTTATTTTATTCATATTACTGAGGTTTTTTTATTTTTTATTTTATTGGAAGTATTGTTTTAGGGCTTGGTCGTTCACTGGGAGGGCATCAAGTTACCCTCTCAGATTTTGGAGGCAGTAAGTGTCTGCCCCGATCTTCTCAACCACCTGGAAAGGTCCAGGCCACAGGTTCTGAAATTTAGAATATTTCCCCTTTGGTTCATTTTCTTTGTCCCATGTTAGGACCAAGTATCCTACTTCAAAATTCTTATCTTTAGCTTTATGCTTATCGAACCATCTTTTCACTATCTGTTGGTGAGATAATAATTTTGAATTAGCCTTTTCTCTCTCTTCTTCCAGCATGAGCAGAGTGTTGATTCTTTGTTGCATGGTCGACGATGGTTCCTCGTTGGAATCTTGGGCCAATTGAAGAGATGGCAGATAGAACCCATTTGGGAGGATGGCTTCTTGTCCGTAGACCAGAAAGTATGGGGAATTCCCTACAGCTTCTTTGGGTGTGACCCTATCAGACCATAGGGCATTACGAATTTGGTTATGCCAATTTCTTTGGTAATCTGTAAGCGTCTTCTTTAGTATCCTTACCAGGTTCTTATTAGTTGATTATGCCACCCCGTTTCCCTGAGGGTAGTAATTTGCAGAGTACTTGATTATTATTCCTTTGTCCATAGCAAAATCTGTTAATAGGGTAGAAGAGAAGTAAGCTTCATTATCAAAGACCATAATAGAGGGGACCCCAAACCTTGTGATCAGTTGTTGTTCTATAAATTGGATTACTACCTTCTCATTTACATGAGTCAGAGGAATGGCCTCTGCCCATTTTGTGAAATAGTCGATGGTAGTAAGAATGTACTTGTGGAGTTTTGAAGAGAAAGGCATAATTTCTCTTATGATAGCCAACCCCCACTGCTCAAAAGGCCTGGAGATAGTCATAGGTTGAAGTGGGACTGTTGCCCTTTTCTCCTTTCCAACGCTTATTTGACAAGTCTTGCAGTTCCTAGCGTAAGTATGAGCGTCTTTGAACAAGGTGGGCCAGTAATAGCTGGCTCTCAAAATCTTATGAACGGTGGTGTTTCCTGCAAAATGTCCTCCGGCGGGGCCATCATGGATTTCTTTTAGCACTTTTTCAGTGTCTTCTCGTTCAAGACATATCAATAGTACCGCATCATAGTTGATCCGGAAGAGCGTCGAATTTATAAGGCGATATTGTGCATATTTTAACCTCAGGGCTATCCTTTCCCTAGGGTTGAGGTTCTCAGGACAAGTCCCGTGATGTATAATATAAGATAAATCCTTGTACCAGGAGACTTGTCCTGGGGAGATGTATGCTACTTCGCCACACCATAGTGATATTTCGGTTTCCCACCCAGAATCTTCAATTGCTCGATCCTTGGCTTCGACTGTGAACTTGCACAAACCTTGTCCTTTTACTAGTTTGGCAGGTTTTATATCTAGATCAAATTCCTGGACTACTTCCATCCAGTTCCCTCTTCTTTCCCCCACCTCTTGTTGGGTAAACAGGGATCAGACTGCAGGGTGTGACACAATCACCTTAGTGTGATTCTTGAGAATATAAGACCTGAAATGCTTCAGTGTCTTATAGACCGCGTAGGACTGCTTGTCTATGGTAGGGTAATTCATCTCAGCTCCTTGAATATTGGTATTCATAAATTATACTGGGGCTTTGTTGTTTTCATCATCCTTCTGAGTCAAAACCACAGCTAGCGATTGGTCAGAGGCAAAAGTATAAAGGTTAAAGTCTCTATTGAAATCGGGACTTCGCAACACCAGGGCCTGGGATATGCTAGCTTTGATATTGTTGAAAGTATCTTTTCTTTCATCATCCCACTTAAATTTGAAATCTTTGTGAATCATCTTTTGTAATGGTTTGATGATTTCAACAAAGTCGGGAGTGAATTTCCTCACAAAATTGATTTGCTCGAAAAAGCACTGCATAGATTTCTTGTTATGGGGTAGCTGAAGTTGAGATATGGCCTTAATCCTTTCGGGATCTATGCGAATCTCGGCTTGAGATATAATGTGACCTAACATATTACCTTCCTCGACACCAAAGATAGTTTTCTTAGGGTTCAGAGATATACCGTATTTTCGACACCTTTCGAAAATCCGAGTTAAGTGTTGGATGTGTTCTTCTCTATTCTTTGAATACACGGTTACGTCATCTAAATATACTACCACACACTTATTGATAACTCCCAAAAAGGCCACTTCCATGGCCCTTTGGAAGGTTTCTCCTGCATTGATTAGCCCGAAAGGCATGCGTTTATAAGGGAAGGTTCCCCATTTGGTTCAGAAAGTGGTTTTCAAATGGTCTTCCTCTGAAACCAACACTTGGTTGTAGCCTGAGAAACCATCTAGTAGAGAGAAAATCTCCGATCTCGACACGGTTTTCAAGAGTTCTTCCATTGGTGGGACTGGATAATTGTCCGTTTCTAAAGCCCTATTGAGGTTCTGAAAATCTACGCATAGTCGGATTTCTCCCGAATTTTTCCTTACCGGAATAAGATTTTCCACCCAGGTGGAATGCCTAACCTGGAAAATTATCTTCGAATCTAGAAGCTTCCTTAATTCCTAATACATGAGAGGTTCCAGGGATGGGTGATACTTTCGAAGCTTTTGCTGAAAAGGTTTCCCTTCAGGTTTCAACGGGATGGTGTGTTGAATAATGTGGGTATCATATGTTTTCAAATCCTTATAGGACCACGCAAACACATCCTAGTATTGTCTAAATAGCTTGAGATAGGCTTTCCTTTCTTCCTTAGATACAGTTTTGCTGAGATTTACCTTCTTTGGGTTTTCTGGGGTTCCAAGATTTACAATTTCGTGGAGGGGACAAGAGCTACCAGTGTTTGCATTTTTTGGTCCTTTAAATCGTTCCTTCAAATCAAACAGATTCTCTAGATTAGCTATCCCCTTAGGGATTGTGTGAGCCTTTGATTTATCCATATGTTGTTCTTTCCAAGGATCATCTTCTATTGATTGCTCTTGGAACTCTTCATTGTCAATAGCGAGATATTTGAAATTGTCTTGAATGGTTAAGAAGTTTATGATCTGTTCATCTCCCTCAAACACTTTCCAATTAGAAATGTTATTAGGTATCGATGGTTTGTAGAGCAGTTCTACAGTGAATCGGAGGCTTCATAATCTTCTAAAGGTGACAGTCTAGAAGTGGATGTTGCTAAGGAGTCAACAAGAATATTATTTTCTTTAGGAATCACAGTGATATTGAAAGCCTCAAAGCGCTCTATTAACCTATGCATCTCCTACTAGTAGTTCTTAAGATGAGGCAAATTGCAATGTATAGTATTCCTTACTTTTCTAACAATAATCTCAGAGTCTCTGAAAACTTTCAATTCTTTGACATCTAGATCTACGGCTTTCTTTAACCCTTGTACTAGAACTTCATACTCGGTAGTGTTGTTGGTACATTTGAATTTTAGTCTAAAGGACAGGAAATGACATTTACCTTGATGGTCGATGAGGATGCACCATGCTCCTAACCCTTCTTGTGATTTAGATCCATCAAAATAGAGGGTCCAAATTGGTGAACGACGATCGCTCCTTTCTCTTCCCTCTTTAATGTTTTGTTCCCTGATCTTTTCTTCCATAAGTCCTAGCATGGGGATTTGACAAAAGAGGGAGTCTCCTGCAGGCATCGATGATTCTTCTGAAAAATCATTTCAGAGTTTTGGGTAAACGGAACATTGGATAGAAGAGGAGAAAAGTTCCCTAAATGGGAATCACGGGAATAATTTCCCAATACGGGAAAGTCTATAGATGCGGGTTCATTTGGGGTTTCTAGATTAGTGACCGTATGTTTCATATATTTCTCCCTATCGATCTTGATCATGTTATTGTATCCCTTCAGTGGTAGCCAAAGGTGTGCCCAATCTATACTGAAATATCCATTGAGCTTTTCAGACCAATCTCAGCTCAACAATAGCCCATATGCCTCTAGGATATCTACCACAATGATGTCAATCACTTGCACGAAATTAGGATGTGTCATTATCCTGATCATCACATCTTTGAGTTCTCCCATGACCTTGACCTGAGTTTTGTCTAATTGTATGGCATGCTTATCACTTTTGAGAGGGATAGCACCTAATTTATTACAAATGGCCAAGGGCATCACGTTGGAGGACACCCCAGAATCTACCAAGCCGTTGTGAAGGTTCCTGTTGAAGACTTTGAATGTCAAGAGGAAAGGTGGGACAAAGGGATTTTCCCTCCTATCTCTCGAACAGGTGTTCATAGTTAGTTTGTTCACCAGATCGGTGGAAGACAGATTTCTTTCCAGGTCACTTGCTACCGTTGGGTTTTCTACAGAGCTCGGAGCCTACATCAGAAAGTCTTTCTGCTAGGGAATCTTACACATGTCCATAATGGATATATTGGCCCTTAACTTTTTCAAATATTCGACCACGTTATAATCTAGTTTGGGCGATTCCCAAGTATGAATGCTTATAGGTTTCTTGCCGAAGGCAAAGGGTGTTTTCAAATGATCGGGAGTTAAATTACTTTGCAAGGCTCGGGTGGCGTTGGTATCTTTCGAGCCGGGTTGACCCTTACTACGCGTCTGTATCGCCGAAACTTCCGCAGGTCATTCCTAAGACTCAAATAGGTCGTTGGAAGGCATGATCAGGTCGGGATCCCATATCAGCATGGTTGTGTCTCGTGGTGGATCAATCTCTTCCTGGTCGGCAATATTGATAGTCAAACTACTTAGTTGTTCGTTTAGGGAGACTTCATCTAGGAATCGATTGGCCATCAAATTCATGGCGTGTGCCCATTGAGGACAGTTTCTTTCAGAGTGGTTTTCCTGGTGATAAGTGCAAAAAGAACCAAATGCGAGATTCCCTAGATCAATATTTAGGTTGGTTGGGGGAGGTTCAATTGCTTTGAATGGCAGGTTTCTTTTAAAGAAAGGCTTATAGGGCCTTTGGCCTAGGTTTCCTTCTCCTACATTTCTTTTCATGTCTATGATGTCGTTTGATAATTTCTTAACCATGCGTTGTAGATCTTCTATGTCTCCATTACCCTTGTCGGGGGTTGATTCAATTTGCTTCCTCGGCGGTCTAGCCAAAAGGAGTCCTCTCCTAGGAGGGGGCTAGGTTTCTCTTTTCATCAAAGGGGCTTGGCCTTCTTTACATCATTTCATCTAGAATTCTTTCATATTGGCCTCTTCAAAATTTTCCGCAAGGGTTTGCTTAGCAGCCCTTTTTACGAACATAGAAATAGAAGCGGGAGGCGCATTGGCATAAACCTCTATTTACAACTCTTGAGTTGGTTTTATCAGGGAATGGAATTTGTTTAAGATGATCATGAATCTTTGATTAAAATATTTGAACCTCTCTTTCAGGCTCATGGTGGCCATGAACAGCTCAGCCATTAGATCTCTCGTGGTAGTTTCCTTCACAAATTTTTCTAAAAAGTCCTTCTAGAACTTGGTCTAGCTGGTTATGGATCCTACCAAAAGATTAAAATACCACATGGAAGCCAAGTTCTCAAATGTGTAGGGAAAGAGCCTACAGAGTACGTTTTCATGTTGAACATTCATAAGCCTTATCGCGAGTATGAACTTCTTGATATGATCTTCAGGTAAACCTGAAGTTTTGGGATCATACTTGGGGAGCAGCTTTTCCGGGTGTCAGGGAATATTATGTACCTCTCCAGGGACGGCCACGGCATCTCAGGCTAGCCAAGGTTGGTTTTCTTGAAGTGGGATTTCCCTGTTCTCCTCGTGACCATTATTACCTTCCAAATCTTCGGAATCTGATTTGAGCTCCCCTTCTTCCGAAAAATCATTTGGCTCGGAGATGTTGCTAGCTGGCATTTCGTGTATTAGATCAAGAGGTTCTTGGATTTCGGTAATCGCAAAATCTATTAAGTATTCTATGGAGTGTACGAAAAAATTGTGGGGAGTCCTAACCATTGGTCTTCTTTGTTTTTTTCTTCGAGGGAGGATGGGAGTTAAGGACAATGTGTCGATTTTCCAGGCGTAGGCTCTAGTGACTCTCCTGAACTGATTTACTTCCTCGTGAGGAAGAGCGTAAGGTATTTCAGGGTGAAAAGGTTCTTCCTCGCATTGGGGTGAGTTATCCATTTCGGGAATGCTCAGTGTGTGTGGGTTGTCTCGTGAGGGACTAGCCATGCATGTGGGCCGTTAGGAATCTGTAGGTTTTTCAAAATACTATATTTATTATATACTCAACCATTCATTCTAAGGCCCTCCTTCTAGCGCCAATTCTGTTGATGGGGATTAAATATCTTGCCTCAATAGTAGGAACCAAACCCGCCACTGAGGCCCAATTATACTCTGCAGCATTTAAGATGGAATGGTTCTCTAGATATTGTGATCCGACCAATTTATCAATGGCCTTTGGATTTTCTTGTGAAGGCTCTTCCTTTAGTTAGGACTGTTCTTTTCTATATTTTCTCTTGGGTGGGGCTAGTATGAGAGATGTAAGCCAGTATAAACCAACTTGACAAGTAACATGATTGATTTTTAACTACTGGGAAGAGGCTGAGCTTGGGATAACCCGTTGCTCAAACATGTAGACAATGATTCTATGCCAAAGGGCCTAGTACTACTGCATTAACCAAATGAGAATACAATTATTGTCTGAGAAAACTAATTAACAGAAAGAAAACACATATGTAATCAAGGTCACAGTAAGAAAAATAATTCATCTACCATAACATTCATCACATAATAACACAACAATTCATCTCATCATTAAAGCAAAGAACATCAAATCATTACACCAGATAACATGACAAAAGAATTCATTTCTCTTACTCATTTACTGCATCATTCATAGAGCAGGATAGGAAGTAGTTCTTCTCCAAGTCTAATCACATACATCTGATGAAAATAGCTTGCCTTTGGTCCAAAAGGACTTCTCAATTCATAGTAGTCTAAAAATAATTCTTAACAACCAAAAAGAAAGTTCTTACAAAAACCATAAACCTCTATTCATTGGTCGACATCTCTATTTATAATATAAAGTTTAATTGTAATTAACGGCTAGAAATAATTTGAGCCAAACAAAAATCACCACGTGGCATTATCATCAAACAGTTTCTTTAAAATTCCACCCAATATATTTCTTGGAAAAGGTGACTTCTTTCATATTCAGACCAACTGATAAAGAGTTCTTCACAAGTATTGGCCCATGGAAATCTGTGTTGTTCCATTGGAGCCGCATATATCCCTCTAATGTTCATTGCATGGGCCCGGTATTTTGTTACACTGAAGTTCAATTTTTGGAGCATGGTTCAGGCTCTAATCGGATGTTCTGCAAATTGTTGCACTTGCCTTGGCCTTGCATCGGTTATCTTTGTGAACTCTTCAGTCCATAGAGAGTCTTGTTCGGCGTACAACTTGACCACCTCATTCAGGTCGATAAACTTATCAGGGGTGCCAAACTCGGTGAGCCCGATATCCTTCATTATTTTATTGATTTTATCCCAGTGCTTCTGGCATCTGGTCCATTATTCTTGGATTTCTTTGTGCAGGTCTCGAGACATTTCATCCTAGTATTCGATCAATTGCTTCATGCAATTGAGACTACTTTTACCCACTAGTCGAATTCCATGTTCTTCCTTCTCTCGGCCTGGCTGGACTACCTCAATGTATTCAAGCCTTTCTACCGCCTGTTTCGCTTTCTCATACCATCGCTCCATCTCCTTACATGTCGCAAGTGCCATGAGAGTGTCCTCCTAGAATTCATCTACATTCAAGATTAATAGGTGCCTTTCCTTCTTGAACTCGTTGTAGACTCTATCGAACTCATATTTCAGATACACAACGGTTTGCATGGCACCTTTGTAGTATTCAACCAGATGGCGCAAGTGTTCATTCTCCTTCTAGGTGGCGGCTAGTTCCCTTTAATCTCTCCTGGCTCTATCTTGGGTGGCATCCGAGAGGGATTTTCCAACATCGATCAGTTCAGATGTACGAGCGTCTGTTGTGTTTATTAAGTTCTCTTCTGTAGTGACCAAGATGGAGTGGTCCACAATGATCCTTCTCTTCTTCGCAGTCCTTTGAATGATGGCCTTTCTCTTTTGATCGCAGGAGATTACATAGATGTCTGCTACCTCATATACCGGCTCTAGTATCTGTTGATCACCCCATGTGAGGTTGTTTCCCAGGCTACCATCAGTGTATATTTGTTCAAGAGTGGGCTCTTGAACTTCCTCACTTTGCCTTGCAGGTCTGACCTCTACTTGTTGATCGTCGGGGATTTGAATATTGATAAAAATAGAGGTGTTGGGTACAAACTTGTTACTTTCTTGTTTGTTGGTCGCGAAACCTATGATTTCCTTTTACGGAGATCCTTCCTTTGTCTCCCCGGGTTCAGGCTCGTCGTTCGTATCTGCTTTGATTCCTAATTTATCGGAGTCTTTTGTGTAGAGGTTGCTTTCAACTTCTACTTCCTTTTGCACGACCTCCTTGTCTTGGACCTTGAGCTCAGGGGAAGAGGTTTTCTTGGGCTTAGGGGAAGAGGTTTTTTCGCAACCTCCTTCCTCTTGGACATGCACTGGGGTACCACGAGGGTGCTCTAGACTCTCATCATCATTGTATATATGTATAAGTGTGCTCAAGGCATTGGGCGCTTGTGTTTCTATTGACACTCGACCTGTCTCTGGTTGAGTTGTCCCTCCTTCAGAGGGATTGATCGGCGATGTTGTGGATTTAGGGTTTGCTAACCCATTGGTGTTATGAGGAACTGTGGAACCAGGATCACTTGACTCTGTTGGGACGCTTCAGCTGGTAGTTGAAATCACAGGTCTTATGATAAGGTAAAATTCATCTTGCATTCGCTTCATTAGCAGTTGGCTTTGTTGGTATAAGAGTTCTCCCCTACCCTTTGTAACTTGAATTTTAGGGGGATCCCTGACTCATACCAGGGATTCCTGAAAAACTCTCGATGCTTAAATGTATTCTTTGGGATTGCCTATTTCTTCACCTGATTCAGATGCTACTGCTCCTTCACGGGTCTTGAGAAATTCTTGAGTTGTCTACTCCAAATTCATCGCTTGCTCCTCCCAAATCATAGCTTTAAACTTGGTTCCTTTAGGGCCAGCCCTCTTGGCTGCCACCTCGTTCCAGTCTTGAGCATTTTCAGTGAAAATCTCATCTTCAAACTGGTCATGGGCATAAGGCCAACAAGATGATACCTGTGACGCATGTTGTAGGACAAGGCCCTTGGGATCATGTTTGTGAAATCGTCCATTTTGGAATCGAAATTCTAATTGACCTATCTCGAGTTGCTTAGCATGCGCAGTGTCTTTGACCATGTAGAAGCCAATATGAAACCCATATGGTATGAAGGCCCACTTCTTGTCTTTTACCAAGGTGACATTGTATCCTTGCAGGATGGTCTGGTAGCAAATCTCCCCTAGCACTAATCGATCAGGAACATAAATGGGTAACAAGTGGGGTGCCCCTATGGCGCCGAAAACCCTGATGTAGGTTTCTCTCTCATCCAAATACTAGTGACCAAATTTCGCTATAACCTTTTTTTCCTCGTCTGGCAGCCTAGGGAATTCTTTCTTGAATAAAAAGAAGTAGATGTGTGCAATAAATTGATCACAGATAACTGCATGGGATTTTTTTGTACCTGTTTTCCCATAGGATGTTGAAATATACATGGATCGGAAGCTCCGAGGGATGCCAATTTAGGTTCATCCCAAAGAAAGCATTCCTAGCACAAATGACGTCCAGAAGATACAAGGCCATGTAGAAGGCGGGAACATCTCCCTCCTTTGGCACCTGCGCTTGCCTTATGCAATTGCTCAACTATTTGGAGATGATGGCGCCCCAATTGAAACCCGTACCTGAAATGGCCACTGTGAAAGCTAGAGGTATCCAAGCCTCTGAAAACCGGGAGCAGTCTTTCTCTCCATGCAATTTGCAGAGAAGAGCCATGAGATATATGTATGGTTCCCTAAGATTGGTCATTGGATACCAGTCGGTAGTCCAGTTCATGAGCTTTTTGTATTCCCTCCACCAAGATGCCATGATTTTGTTGGTATTGTGTGATGCATAGAAACTTAGAATGAAATCAGTGCTCAACTTTTCTCCATACTCAATGAGCTTGTAGTAACCCTGAACCTCTAATGATAGGAAGACCCCAATGCATTCATCGTTATCATCATTAATCAAACATTTTTTTGCATCGGCATGATCAATGAGCCACTTCAAGAGCTCAATGCAAGGGAACACCAGAGATCGTCTTGCCACCATGTGGAGATAATCCCTATGAATATTTGGGAGGACATCGTCATCGAGTTTCCTTGTATCAGGGTCGTTTTGCGGGGTATACTAGAGGGGTTCTTCCCTCTTGATTTTCTTGACCACTTATTCCCAGCAAGGAAATGTTGTTTTGGCTCCAATATTTGCCTCTGTATCTCTAAAAGTCAGGGGTTGGACAAAGGCCTGCTTGGTGACTGTCTTAATGACAGGCACTGGCTTGGCAGTGAATTCTAATTGTCTTGAAACTTCTAGGGAGGATCCCTCTCCAACTTCGGGTTCTTGTGTCTTCGACGCTCTTGGTGATTTCCTGGTGGAGAGATTCTTCGGAGGCGTTGTTCCTGCAATTAAAACCTCCCTTTAAACACATATACAAAGTAGTGTTGGGTGAGAACAAATGAAATGGAGCATAAAACACCACAAGCAGATACATACCTATAATGCTTGCTAAGATAATTGTTTAATACTCACTAAACTTTGGACGTTTCCTCCGAACTGTTAGCTTCACTCTTATGTTTGTTTTGAATTTCTTGTTGCGCAGAATAGGATCATACATAATGACTCGAACAGGATATAACTGGAGAGGTACTACCATTCATATCAATTAGTTAATATGAGTAATGAATGCAGATTCAAAATAAACTATTATCGAATTTCTGCAGATAAATCTTAATTGGTCGACAACGGAAGCGCGGAGGAAGATGCATTGTATCGACGGGTTTAATGATTCCTTTTGATTCGCGCATGAATTAGTAATAATATGTGATCCATGAATTAACTACTAGATTTGAATGTGGCGTACCTGACACATTTAGGGGTTAAACATCACATCACTCCAGTGTATAGATCGGGGATCGGCTACTATCTAAGTGTATACTTATATTGATATCCTCTTGATAAAACTTTCGACACCAATGATATTGGGGTTGGTGATCAGGGAAATTTCAGGTATGCAGATTCTCGGCAGGTCCTCATCTTCATGAGCCTTCATCATTGAAAACATTTCGAGCGTTGATGGTCGACAGTCTCACTCCTCTTTTGCGCAACGCTTACTATTACACCTTCCCGCCAAAGTTGAATGGATCAGTCTTCAGCAAGATCCTTACCGAGGCTTATTCATAGAAAATAAACGCTTTCATCAGCCGATGCCGATGAAGGTCGGCACTTGGCTACTTTGACTTCTCAAATGATTTTTTTGTTTTTATCTCTAACTTTCACCGATGCCAAACTTCTTAAGCGAGTCGGGAAAAATTGTGGGTCGTCGATTCCTTGAGTAGTAGTTAAGTCTCTTTCAAAGTTAAGATGACTCTTTGTTGTATGTTCAAGTAATATTTAATTAATTCAATCATGAAACATATAAGATAAGTGAAGGTCTCAGTTTCATACTGATGTGAAAACAGTCAATGAAAAAGATCGAGTGGTACCCAAAAAGGAAATGGTCACAGACTTTTTTAGGTTGTGTTGGCTCAACAGGTTGATAAGTCTTTGTTTTTGCCTAAATGGTTTTATACCCTCCTTGATAGGATTAGCATGTTGTATAAGAGAGGGATCAAAACAATGGAGATCCTCATAAGACCAAGCAAAAACATCTTGAAATTCACCAAGCAGTCTGGAAAACTTCATTTTTTCTTCCTTAGAACATTGGGCACCTATTTTGACATTCTTCAGAGTTTCGAGTGTTCCAATGTTCAAGGAGGTGGTTTCACCCAACTTCCTTTTCGACTCCCCTTCTTTATGTTTTTCCTTATTGCCTACATCACTCGATGAAAATGAACTCTCTATAAGAGTCAAGCCCTTAGGAATCTTGTTATCTTCCATGGATAAAATTTCCTTAGGTTTATAAGGTTCATTTTGAATGAAAGCACAGATGCTCTCATCGCTAGGGAAGACCTGCCATGATTCTATATTGTCAGGATTATGTGGAAGATACATAGATTAAAAAGTACAATCAAGTCTGTGTGGTAGAAGTTGTCGATTAGGAGAGGTTGCAAAAACAGCTAATCGATCAGCCATTGAGTTCAATTCCCTCTTAACATGAGTAATGTTGAAAGACAGTAAGTTCCAAATAAGTGCCCAAACAGTTTGGGTGTATTGTTTCATCAACTTGTTGCTAGGGGAATATAACTTATGTACCAGGTTCACAACAAGCTTGGAATCCCCAAAAACTGTCAGGTGACCACAACCCAAATTATAGGATTTTTATGCATGATAATAAATCTTTGAATTCAGTGACATCGTTTGTGCAAGCAAACTCTAACCTATAAGAAAAGTTATGAATTTTCCCCACAAGAGAGTACAAGATAATGCCATCTTTGTTTCCTTCATTGGAGTATGAACCATCAAAGTGCATATGCCACATGTCATCGTCCAAAAATATTTGTTCTAAGGGAGTGTTATCCTCCTTAACAAAGATGGAATACACCCCTAAGTCCTATTCGATATAATTCACATTAGGTTGTGGAACACTTTCTATGTAAGGTGAAAGCCTTCCCTCTCCAAGGACTACGATGTTTTTACCATTCCAAGGAATGGATAAGTGTGTCATGTCGAGTGAGAGGTATCCACTCATTAAATCTTTCCAATATCTCCCTAAGATGATTGAGTAGTTTCTTACAGGCATATCAATTACCTGAATATTAAGGGTTGTCCTTATTTCAAGGTGTGCGCACAAAACCAAGGTCATGTATTTGATTTCACCTATGGTCATTTGTTGTAGACTATTATAAGAGAGCATGCTTCTGGTGTTTTCATTTGTACAAGACAAGCCTAGCTCTTCCATAATAATCTTAGACATTACACTTGGGCCCGAACCGTCATCAATGAGGCAACAATGGGTGATCTTATCCATAATATTTACAGAAATATAAAAAGGGGGATTTTTTACAGGGTTTCTAAAGTTATGTACATCTACTTTATTTACAGACGAATCCTCTTCATTTACCTCTTCAGAGAGGTTGTCTACAATGGAAGTTTTTCCTTCTATGAATTGTTTTAGATGCCTTTTTTGTTCAGGGACGCCAACCATGTCCAGAACGGTTTCATCTTCTTTGATGTTGGCCAACTGATTTAGAATATTGTATTTGGAAGAGGGGAGAGGGGAGGTAGTTCCTTGACTATCAAGAGACTTAGGAACCTAAACAGTAGCAACTGGTGAGGATGAGCTCGATCTAGAAGAATTGCGAGGAGGATCATATTTACCTTTGGAGCATAGGATTTGTTCCTAGTATTGATGATCATGACATCTTCTGGCTCTGCAAAATCTAGGATAGCGATGGTAGTTTCTGGTCTTTTACCAAAGATCTTATCTCTGGCACTCTTCTTTACCTCACATGTAGTTTCCTCATGGTGTTCCTTGCAAATGTTACACCAACTACGAGGCATAATAGCTTTAGGCTGAAAATCATTTCCATTTGGATTTCTAAAGGGGGGTGTAGAAGAGGATGAAGCTCAGGGGGTAAGAGGGGATACATTTCCCTTTCTCTTATACATTATCATACGATTATTCATGTCTTGTACAAGTTGTAATAAGGTGGCCATGTCTGTCTATTTAACTGATTCTCCCTAAGGAAGACTTGTTCTTTCAAGTTGTTTTTCATACTCTAAACAAGTATGCAGAGAAAAACCAAGGTTATCAATGGATTTTTCCTCAAGCCTATGACGGTAAGGGGAAGGTAATGCATTATAATAATGCATGAAAGCAACTTCATTCTGAGGTCGAATGAGTTTAGGTATTTGATTGTATAACTTGTTGAAACACAAGTTGAAGGAAGTTTGGACCATAAAGATGTTAATGTTTATGCCATTATTATAGTTCTTTGCATTTCAATATATAAGAGAATAATAAGAACAAGATCACTGCTAAATACACATTCACAAGAGACACAACATTTATCCTAGGAAACCCTCTAGGGGAAGAAAACCCAGCAAAACTTCCTTATCATAAATAGCTTAAACAATGTTCAAGAGATAACTCAAACCAATACAGATAGTCCTCCCCAAAAGATGCGCCACTCTTCTTCTCCTCTCTCCAACTGGTAATTGCAGCTTGCCTCATAAGAGAATGAGCAAGTGATTTGTGTGTTTGAAGTGAGGTGCTAGCCTCTTATTTATACAACACTGGCACATGTGAAAGGTCACAACTGGCAGGGATGACCTCTAACTCTGGGTGGGTAAACCCACCTTTAATTAATTTTGGGTCTTCCATAATAATTGTTGGGGACGACTTCTTATTCTTCCCTTTGTAATTGTCCAATGACCAATCCACAAAAGGGGATTTGATCCTTATACAATTACCGACATGATTAATCCTCAATGGGGATTAATCCAATAACAATAATAATAATAATGACAAGATTAATCCGCAATGGGGATTTAATCCAATAATAAAATAATAAGAATGCTCTTTGCAGTTACATTATTTCAACACTCCCCCTTAACAAGAAGGTTATTCTTCATCAGCATCAGGCGAGAGAGGTCTGCATCATCAGTGGCATCTGGAGGACAGTATCGTCAATATCATCTTGAAACATTGTCTAGCACATTTACGAGTCATTGAAAGTTTTCTTCATCAGCAGCATCATCATTCTCGAAAGAATCCTATCACCATCTGCATCAAATATGTATCAGTAAAAATGATACCTCATCACAGCACTAGGCTGGCACATCACAGTACTACACTAGGTCAATGTCACAACAGTTAAGTTGGTAGCTCAGTGTCAGTCACATATTGCTTTACATCTAGCAACTAGGTCAGAAGAAAGTAATATCATCATATCGCTTTATGTCTAACAACTAGGTCAGAAGCAAGTAATATCATCATCTCACTTTACGTCTAACAACTAGGTCAGAAGCAAGGAATCACAGCGTCATGCTTTATGTCTAACAACTAGGTCAAAAGCATGACTCATCTTGCTTTACGTCTAACAATGAGGTCAGAAGCAAGGAACACATCAACATATCGCTTTACGTCTAACAACAAGGTCAGAAGCGAGGAATCACAGCATCATGCTTTACGTCTAACAACTAGGTCATAAGCATGACTCATCTTGCTTTACGTCTAACAACTAGGTCAGAAGAAAGGAACCAATGACGTTATGCTTTACGTCTAACAACTAGGTAAAAAGCATAACTCATCTTGCTTTACGTCTAACAACGAGGTCAGAAGCAAGAATCACACGGCGTCATGATTTACGTCTAACAGCGAGGTCAGAAGCATGACTCATCTTGCTTTACATCTAACAGCGAGGTCAAAAGCAAGGATCACACAGCGTCATGCTTTACGTCTAACAACGAGGTCAGAAGCATGACTCATCTTGCTTTACATCTAACAGCGAGGTCAGAAGCAAGGATCACACAGCGTCATGCTTTACGTCTAACGACAAGGTCAAAAGCATGACTCATCTTGCTTTACACCTAGCAGTGAGGTCAGAAGCAAGGAATACATCTACTCACCCTTTCAGGGAGGGTCCTTTCGTACAATACCAATCTTATCTCGAAAGTGTTCAAACTTTATAGGAGATAGAGACTTAGTCAACACATCAGCAACCTGTTCATCCGTGCTAATGTACTGGAGCTTCAAGGCTCCTCTCTATACCATGTTGCGAATGAAATGATAGTGGATCTCTATGTGCTTCGACCTGTCGTGGAACACAGGATTCTCTATCATTTTAATGCAGCTTTGATTGTCACATAGAATCATGGTTGCTCTCATCTCCAAATCAAATAGGCCTGTCAGCAACTTTCGAAGCCATATAGCTTCGAAACTAGCAGAACATGTGGCAATGTACTATGCTTCCACTGTGCTGAGAGCAATACTGGATTGCTTCCTACTCTGCCATAAGATCATAGCTGATCCCAAACTGAAACAGCATCTGGAAGTGCTTTTTCTATCAGCAACGCTTCCTGCCCAATCTACATCAGTATATCCACTCAGTGTGAAGTCATGATCTCCATCATAGCTGAGACCATAATCCAATGTACCTTTAAGGTACCTCATCACATGTTTTTCAGCCACTAGGTGAACACATCTGGGCTCTACCAGAAACTGACTCAAGGTGTTCACTGCAAAATAGATATCTGGTCTGGTGTTTTTCAAGTACATCAGCAATCCAATAATCTGTCTGTACAGAGTGGCATCTATCAAATCTGACAAAGTATCGACCAGCAGCTTCAGCTTTGCTTCCATGGGAGTATTCATGGACTTGCATTCTAGCATGTCAAATCTCTTTAATATTTCGACCATGTACTTCCCCTGGTTAAGGAAGATTCTTTCTGGACTCTGTCATACCTCAAGACCTAAGAAGTAATGCATTAGGCCAAGGTCTTTCATTTCAAATTCTGCAACAATTCTCTGTTTACATTCAGCGATGAGATTTTCTTCTCCAGTTAAGAATAACTCATCCATGTACAGTAGTAATATTACCGGTTCATTATCCATGATCTTGAAGTAGATATTTGAGACTTCTTTACTCTTGGTAAAGCCTAAGCTCATCAAGAAACTGTCTATATGGCCATACCAAGCTCTGGGAGCTTGCTTCAATCCGTATAAGGCTTCCTTCAATCAGCAGACATGAGACTTCATGTCTTCAACCTCAAATCCTTGGGGTTGCTCTATATACACTTACTCTTCGATAACACCATTCAGGAAAGTTGTCTTCACATCCATCTGGTGCAGCTTCCACTTCATCTTGGCAGCAAGAGCGATAATGGTTATGATCAAAGTGTATCTGGCCATAGGAGCGAATGTCTCTTCATAGTCAATACCTTCCTTCTGGGAAAAGCCACGAGTGACAAATCTTACTTTATATTTCTCAATACTTCCATCAGCAACATGTTTTATTTGAAGAGCCATCTGTAGGATACCCCATCTTTATTCTTCGATCTGGGAACTATTTCCCATACTTCGTTCTTCATTATGGATTGGTATTCCTCTGACATGGCATCTGCCCATTCTTTCCTCTGAATGGCTTCTTTAGAGCAGGTAGGCTCTTTATCTAGGAGATCACATATCAAAGCCGTGTAACTGGAGAATGGCTTTGGTCTTTTCACCTGTCTTGAGGTTCCTTCTAGAACAACATACTTCTCTCCATCTTGAATAAGCTCTCAAGCAGGCTTTGTTTTATGGGAGAAGGTCATTTGAGGAGGTTCTTGAACTTCTACTATATCATGGTCTTCTAGAAGTTCCTCATCAGGGGAAGTTACGACTTCCCTCACTGGTTTTGCTGCTCTGGGAACCTCCCTCATTGATTATGCAATCCTGGGATTTACAGGTTCATCTTCATATACTTCTTCAAGCTGGCATCTTCTTGATTTCTTAAGTGTTGTTTCTTCATCAATGGTCACGTCCCTGCTGATCTCAATGTGGCAGTGACCTGGTATGAAGGCCTTGGAGACCCCACAAATATTCCCTTCTTTCTGAAGGGTTCCATCTTGTTTCTTTTCTCTTTTGGTATATAAATAAACACTGGACAGCCAAATATTTTGAGATGGCTTACCTCTGGCTTCTTTTCGGTGAACATCTCTTCTGGTGTCTTGAGCCCAAGTGCACTATGGGGCAATCGGTTCTGCACATAAACAGTTGTAATTGCTGCTTTTGCCCATAAGCACATAGAAAGATCTTGATCTTCACAGCTTTCAACATGGTTATGTTCTTCCGTTCAGCTACATCGTTTTGTTGGGGATCTTGATCCCAACATATTTGCAGAAGTTCACGAGCTCTTCTGAGGTATATTCTCCTCCATTATCTGACCTGGGTATCTTAATTTTCCTTACAGAAGGGTTCTCTTATCAAAGCTTTGAATTCCTTGATCTTGTTGAACACTTCAAATATATCTAGGTCTTTTACGAGAATAATCGTTAATCAATGATACATAGTATGCATACCCATTAATGGAGGATGATGGAATTGGGCCACATACATCTGAATGAGTGAGTTCTAGGACTCCTTCTACCTTGTTGTCCCTCTTCGGAAACAGGTTCTTGACGTTCTTCCCTTGTGCACATCCATCGCATATGCCTTCATGATCACCTTTCAGTTCTGGTAAACCTGTGATAGCTTTGCATATGTATGGTAGCACCTTGTAGTTGATGTGAGCTAATCTTCTAGAGTTCACATGGATTCTTCAATAGCGTGGGTCATGACAACTTCTGAGTGACCCACCTTCTTCTTTTCCACTGATGATTGCTTCATTTATGA
>ML782266.1:265053-310906 GCA_009831015.1 Picea engelmannii
AAGCAATAGCACAAACAATCATCACAGTAGCTCCTTTAGAGCTATTACTTATAATTTAGCAAAGATTAAAGGTAAGGAATACAATACGAAATGAGGTCAACACTCTCTTAGTGTTGTGACCAAGCATTCTTCCATGGCAACCTTGAACTAACACACGAGGTTTCTCCTAGAGGAGGTGTTAGTCATATCAGGCAAAGCATTTACATCTATATTCTCACATGCTATCAAGTATAATACTTTACGACGATTGCTATCTCAACTAAAGTCATCAGCTTGTCATGTGTACCTTTGAATCTTGATTAATCAAACCTGGAGCCTTGTCCTCAAGAGTGAGTGCTTGCTTTTCTTCCAAGTCTCCTTCACTCAAGTGACGAGTGATTTATTCAACCTGTCTTTTGTACTAAGACAATATGCTATCTTGACGGAAGGTTAGGTTAGAGGATAAGCTCTATGATCAACTTTTAATTCTTCTAATATTTTGATCATAGCTTCAACATGCAACACTGATAATTTAATAACAAATAAATGCAAATTAGAATAATCACACCTGGGTTGCATCATTCCTTTGAATGTGTTGGATCTTGAGATCCTTCTGGATCTATGGCAAGAGATCCCTTCTCCTGCAAATACTCTTCAGGGTTTAACCATTAACCATATGTGAGTACATACCTCGGATAGCATTTGCAGGTAGTGGCTCCATCTGGTAGCGGCAGTAATCAACTCTTGAGATAGCTTCAAGGGTGATTGCAACTGGTTCTACGACTACAACTGCAACTGGTACTGCAACTGCAACTTAAGGTTTTATGAGGAAGCCCTAATTTTTCAAACTTTGAATTTTGAAATTATGATCCAGGGGATAGATGTGTTGAGCTGAGGCGACTTAGTTGGTGCAGTCGGAATTTCGAAAATCCAACTTTTTCCCCTTCAAATCTGATCTGCATTTTTTTGGACTGGTGCTTCTGGATTTATGGTACTTTTGGTACTCGGGTACTTCTGGTACTCTGGTTTTCTGGTTTTCTGGTACTTTGTGAAACTAGGGTTTCACTTTCTGGGAGATCTAACCACTGAAAAGGTGTGCTCTAAGTGCCAAAATGATCCTTGGGGGAGGGCGCAGCTTTCTAGGTGGTTAAGGAGCTGAAAAGATTCACTTTTGCAAAACCCTAATTTTTTGGTACGATAACAGTGACGTTTTTCCTCTTATGAAATATGCTTCCTTCAGGTTGGCTCTGATACCATGTTAATGTTTATGCCATTATTATAGTTCTTTTCATTTCAATAGATAAGAGAGTAATAAGAACAAGATCACTGAGAAATACACATTCACAAGAGACACAGCATTTATCCTACGAAACCCTCTAGGGGAAGAAAACCTAGAAAAACTTCCTTATCATAAATATCTTAAACAATGTTCAAGAGATAACTCAAACCAATACAGATAGTCCTCCCCAAAATATGCGCCACTCTTCTTCTCCTCTCTCCAACTGGTAATTGCAGCTTGCCTCATAAGAGAATGAGCAAGTGAGTTGTGTGTTTGAAGTGAGGCGCTAGCCTCTTATTTATACAAGACTGGCACGTGTGAAAGGTTACAACTGGCAGGGTCGACCTCTCACTCTAGGTGGGTAAACCCACCTTTAATTAATTTTGGGTCTTCCATAATAACTATTGGGGCCGACTTCTTATTCTGCCCTTTGTAATTGTCTGATGACCAATCCACAAAAGGGGATTTGGTCCTTATACAATTACCGACATGATTAATCTGCAATGGGGATTTAATCCAATAATAAAATAATAAGAATGTTCTTTGCAGTTACATTATTTCAACAAAACAAACATAGATGAGACATAAAGAAATCGTTTATTCCATTCCAATTTATCAAAATAATCATTCTCTCTACAAAATTCCCTGAGGAAGATTGGACCAAAGTCAAACTTCGATGTCCCCGATGAAAACTGTACAAAAGGACTTCTGACAGAAATAAAAAACTGAACTTTAAAAGCTGGATCAACTTGCCACAGATTGTTTCCCACTCGACTTTGCACAATAGCCTTTATCAGTCATGAAATTTAATTCACAACCAAACAAGTCTACATAGACTATCAAAGATAGATCAACACCTCTAAAAAACAAGTGTATGAATGATGTAATTCAACCTTAATTCTTGTTGTCTACAATAGGACCCTGCTATCATAAAAGAGAATTAGGCTTTCGATGAATCAAAGAATGAATGAAAACTGAATTATCTCAATAAAAATCAAGAGCATACCTTAGTATGATTTCTCCTTATATTCTCCTCTTGTTACTCCTCCTCTTTTTTCCTTTAAGCAATTAGAATTAGTTGAAGTAGTTAAACTACCTCTTTAGTTAAGTTAACTAAAACTCAACCAACTTTTTAGTTAAGGGGGGGAATTAATAAAATAATAATAATAATGTTCTTTAATAAATAATAACAAGTAGTTGGGACCACTTGTGACTCCCTTTAGTTTCTTTAACAAGCATAACACAACTAGTTAATCAATCGAACACATCCCTCCTTGTGGCTCCCATCATCAGTCTCATAATTTGACAATTTATATCAATGATAATTGAAACTATAACCAAAAATACAATATCCACATCCAAAAAATAGTGTGTTGTCCCAAAAAATCAGAAGTCAACTGTTCTCAACAATCAATAAATAAAACACTTAAAACCCATATTTGTCACTCTGGGAGGCAATTTTCCCCTTGTTTTTGCCTCCCTTTCATTTCTCTAAATTTTCCTTAGGCTGTGTGGAGCCTTTAGGCGTGATCTCACTGATAACATGAGATAAATCATCCCTCAAATGCATGCGAGATGAAATGGATTTGGCAGAGTCATTTGATGGAGAGGAGGGGGAAGCAATGGCTTTTCCTTTATCAGGACCATGATGGGCCTTGGTTTTTAACCTTTTTCTTGCGTGGGAAGACTATACTGGTGAGTAGGAAGGGGAAGCTTGGAATATTTGATTAACAGGTGGAGGAGGAGAAGGCGGAGACAAATTAGGCCAGCCACGATGTTGGGAGACTGTCGGGTGGACAATCTCTTTCCATCCATCATTTTTAGGGAATTTCGGTTGTAATGAGACATGTAGGGGAACTGGGATACTAGGGACATGTGGGGCTTGGAAAGGAGGCCTTTCTAGCCTAGGTTGGACCACTCCTTGTCCAATCCAGTTAAAAAATCCAGCTTGAAATAGTTGGCTCAACTCTTGCGAGTCTGCATCAAAAGGTATAGAAAACCTTGGCCTTCTAGGGCCCCTGCTCCAATTTCCTCTTCCTCTATTACCCCAACCATGGCTACCTCTGCTGAAAAATATCATTTATGTATGCATTACTTATTAGCAACTAGTTTCTTCAACAAACCATACATGACATCTCTTTAACAAACCATACATTACCCAAGGTTCAACGCTCAAGAGCGCACCAACAAAACCCTAATTATTGGCCCTTTCGGCAACACCTCCGAAGCAGATGAAGTCTCACCCGAGATAGAGGCAAGGGTGGTTGTAGGACTTAGATGTCTGCAACCTTAGTTGGGACACTGATCTGTGATTATATCTTTTACAGGGCACTTAGCATAGATCCTTCATCAATATTTAACATGCCTAGTACTTCGCAGATAGCATAAATCATCGCAGTGAATACTTATACTAAAGATGATTCAGTACTTAGCCACAGAAATATAGGTTAGATTCAACAGATCAAGCACTAAGCATCTTATATATTAGATCTAACGTTCATTCATATATCATCAGCACAGAGCATAACTAGATCTACTTAATCACATCAAGCACTTATCCAAGAAAGAGATAAACACATTATATCAAAAAGCACAAAGCATTATACACACAGTTACCGTGGTTCACCCCCACATTGGGGCTACGTCCACAAAGTCTTCTTTATATTATCTCAGTCAAACAATTACAGCACAGAGCTTCAATGACCCTTACTTCGCACAGGACAGAAGATCTGTGCAACTCGCTAGATCCTTCCTCCTTTCTCTTCAGCACAAGACAACAACAACTTGCACTTAGATTTCCGATCTCATGCATAGAGCACTCTAAGATACATCTGATCACACAAATCCAATTACTAGCACTAAGCTTTCAATTATACATCACATAGATGTCTACATTACTATTATTCTCCTCTATTTACATTGTCTATTTATAGATTACAAAATGGGCCTAAGCATGGGTAAACCCACAGGTCGACATCCCTTTCCCGTTACATCAACCCAAAACCCTAAAATGGACCCAAAAATAGGTCTTGCTTCCTTACTTTTTGCTTCACATTGTGCTCCTTCCTTGGCAAGTTGTCGCAGTCCCAAAAGTGGTCAACTATGACCAAGTATTCTTCAAAACTTGGTCAAGGGCCAACAGGCTCCCAACACTTACCTGTGACTTGTCCCGAGTCACTCAGGTTTGACCAATTCCGCTTTGAATGCCTCGATCTTGGCTCAAGCTGCTTCGACCTGCTGCAGTGCAATAGTCTCTTGTTCAGTAAATTCCTGGATTATTGTGTCACTGAGCGGTCCTTCTAGGCGTTGTTCTGCAGTGATGACACCCTGTTCGAATTCATCTCCGTGGATTTCAAACTCGGTGAACACTTGGCATGCCTTCTCTTGGATTGGTTGCAGTCGTTGAGAGACTTACATTACTTTACTTTGCAACATGTGTACTTTTTGTTGGTTTGTGCATTGTTCTCCAAACCTCTTCATTATTTCGATTGGGATCACGAACTTCAGTTGCGCTTGTAGCACATCTGCATGTTGCTTTTCTTCTTGGAGTTGTGCCTCCAATGTCTACAATTATGGATTCTTTTTTAGGGTTTCATAAGTCTGGGCGCTTCTAGTGCTTAGCTGCCTACATTCTGAAGCCAAGGTTTTTAATCAGTCGACTGCACTTTGAGCAGTGACCTCTCTTAGATCTCTTATCTCTTGGGGTGTCTCAGGCACAGTGCGGAGCTCCAAACCTATGGTGTGTTGTTGAATTTTATAGATTACTTCTTCCAATTGGGTCACCTACTGTGGGAGACAATCTTCCATCTTCACTTCTATGATCATCACAGAGCGCAGTGCTTTGTGAACTCTTTCTTGTACGTCAAGTTTCTCTGCTAGAAATTGGTCCTTGCTCTGCTGTAACTGTGCTTTTTCCTCCTTCCACTTTTCTTGTAAGGCAAGTTGTTCATGTTCTTCCTTCCTCCATTGTTCTCCATGTGCGCTATGTTCTTGCGTCAAACAATGGGTGGCTTGTGTTATGTCTTCTTGAGCTCGTCAAAGGCAAGCTTCGACTTTCTCGGTGATCTGACGTAATTGAGTGGGCTCATTGTCTATTCTTGGTATTTCCATTGTTAAGGGTGTCGTAGAAACTACTTGGTTGGACCGGAGTTCTTGTTGCACTTCTTTGAGTTCGCCCATGATCCGGCGGAATAGCTCCTCCTGCTTTGCTTCTTGCTTTTCTGCGAGCTCTAGTGAAACATCATTCAGTGCGACAATTAAAAAGTCAAAATCATCCAGGGTAAGGGTATTTTTAAGCATGGTCCAGGTGGCTTTAGCTTTCTTTCGGGATGAGGGATTGGGTGGGGTAATCTTCCTTTTCTTGGAGGGATCTTCCTCATCTCTAGGCGGAGTAACCTCGCCTTTGTTCTTCTCAACTTTTGTGCCCCCTAGTTCTTCGTCTTCACCTCCCTTCGCAGGTGAGAGAAAAGCAGTCTTCGTGGATGTGTTGTGGATATCTTGAACTTCCACATCCTTAGTTTTGTGTGTTCCTGGTGTATCCATCATAGCTTCAGGGTTGTCTATGTCGGACATCTCTGCGGGGTCTGCTGCAACAGGGAGGTCTGCCAACCATTCCTTGGTAATCTCCTCCAAGTCATCTTTTGTTAGCTTGTAATATGATTGGAGTTGTTGTTTGTTCTCATCTGTGCGCACTGTGATGTAGGTGAAGTGACGATCTGTGTTGAATTTCATCAAAGGTCTAAACCTATGAAGCATGTTGGGTGTGATGTGCAGTGTAGATTGAATGTCATTCTTCAACTGAGTGTAGTAAGCATCGAAGACGGCATTAGATTGCCACTGTTTGTTCATGTTAGTGGTCAAACGGGTATATCAGTTCCCATGGATATATTGCTTCATCATGGCGAAGTACTCTATGTCGTTGTTCTGATATCTCGGTGAAGCTCCAATTCTGCAATTCTTCTTGCTGCAAAGTGTCATCTAGAACATCTTGTAACCTTATAGTATTATCCCTTTTCTTTATTAACTTCCTAGCCTTCTTCCCCGTGAGCTTCGTCTCAGTAATTCTTTTACCATTCTGATGTTTATCTTCTATGGTCTTAGTTACTTTGCGTTGTTGAAAGTCTTTCCTAGGGTTCCTTGATAATACTTCTTCTGTATCAAAAATAGGTAACTCGATCTTCTGCGGATCCTCAAGTGTTCTCTTAGCTTCGACATCGGGGTTGCTAATATTAAATATTTGTGATCTGCTCTTCTGTTCTTCAATCAAGTGCATGATCCTTCTAGTCATAAAGTATTTTAACTCTTGCTTCTTATGTTCCAAAACTTTTTCTTCCTCTTTTCATCTGGCTTGTTCTCTATCAATCCAAAATTTTCCTATGAGCATGGTAAACGAGGCGTTGTCTTCAACAAGTTTAATGATCTCAAAGTCTTCCTCTGTCGAAGTTCCATTGATAGTCATAGGTATTTGGGTGAGCCTTCCACATAGGTTTACTAGCTTTCCTCTGGAGAAACTTGTTCCTCCTAGGGAAGGGATCATGGAAGGCTTTCCTATAGCTTCCCAAGTTATTTCTGGCATAATGTTCACTTGTGTTTCTTCACCAAGAGTACAGTTAATATCAAAGTCCCCTATTCTTGCTTCGATTTTCTCCTTTTTTTTTAAGATCTCTGATATCCTAACATGTCAGTGGTCATTCAAGGTATCTTTCATCTGTAGCAATATCTTTTCTGATTCTTTCTGGGTTTATGCTATAATCTTGGTCTCTTGATGTCCTTTAGGATTTGTTTGCTCCATATTCATCTTCTCAAGCCTAGCAATCATTCTAGGGCAATCCAATACTTCATGGTCCATAGCCTTACAATAGAGGCAACTAGGTCTTCTCCTAGGGCATTCCTTAGCAAGATGTCTCAGTCTTCTACAACTATAACAGAGGGTCAATCCTCTCTTTCGTTTATATGTTCCCCAACTCCTTCTATACTGTGCACAAGGATCATGGTGGCTAGCCTGCAAAAAACTCTTTCTAGGATCCTTCATCCACTTGTTAGTCGAGACATTATTTCGATGCATAGGTATAACATATCTATCACTATACTTATCAAATCTATTCATATCAAACTTTCTTTCATCTATTAATGCCCTAGTTTTGAAGCTAGGACAAAATCTATCAAACATACCTAGATCCATGCTTTAGAAACAAAAAATTTCACTTATCTAACTTCTACAGAGCACAAAGCTTCCAAATCTAAAAGCTTTTGACTACTCTTACTGTTATCAGAGCACAGAGCTTACAGATCTTACCTCTTTTCTGCAGATCTGACCTTTTTCCTTCAAAAATTTCCACTTTTAATTTTCTTAAAGCATAGAGAATTCAGATATCACTTATTTTCTTCGGTATCAACCTCTTTCTTGCAGATCTAACCTTTTCCCTTCAGATCTAACCTCTTTTTCTACAGATCTAACCTTTTCCCTTCAGAATTGACCTCTTTTTTTTCGACACAAAGCTTTGTAGGTCAAGTAGAATACTGCGCACTAGGGCAGTAGATCTACGCACAAAGCTTAGTTCGCACAAAGCTTTTTCTTCTTTTTTTCCCAGCAATCATAGTTCTGGTCCAGGCAATGGAACCATTTGTTGGCACAGGGGCAGACTCAGGGTTCAACGCTCAAGAGCGCACCAACAAAACCCTAACTATCGACCCTTTCAGCAACACCTGTGAAGCATATGAAGTCTCAACCGAGGTAGAGGCAGGGGTGGTTGTAGGACTCAGATGTCTGCAACCTTAGCTGGGACATTGATCTGTGATTATATCTTTTACAGGGAACTTAGCATAGATCCTTCATCAATATTTAACCCATCTGGTACTTCACAGATAGCATAGAGCATCGCAGTGAATCCTTATACTAAAGATGATTCAATACTTAGCCACAGAAATATAGGTTAGATTCAACAGATCAAGCACTAAGAATCTTATATATTAGATCTAACGTTCATTCATATATCATCAACACAGAGCATAACTAGATCTAATTAATCACATCACGCACTTAGCCAAGAAAGAGATAAACACATTAGATCGAAGCACAAAGCACTATACACACAGTTATCATGGTTCATCCCCACCCTGGAGCTACGTCCACAAAGTCTTCTTTATATTATCTCGGTCAAGCAGTTACAGCACAGAGATTCAATGACCCTTACTTCGCACAGGACAGAAGATCTATGTAGCTCGCTAGATCCTTTCTCCTTGCTCTTCAGCACAAGACTACAACAATTTGCACTTAGCTTTCCGATCTCATGCACAGAGCACTCTAAGATACATCCGATCACACAGATCCAGTTACTAGCACTAAGCTTTTAGTTATACATCACATAGATGTCTGCATTACTATTATTCTCCTCTATTTACATTGCCTATTTATATATTACAAAATGGGCCTAAGCATGAGTAAACCCACGGACCGACATCCATTTCCCGTTACATCAACCCAAAACCCTAAAATGGACCCAAAAATAGGTCTTGCTTCGTTACTTTCTGCTTCACGTTGCACTCCTTCCTTGGCAAGTTGTCGCAGTCCCAAAAGTGGTCAACTATGACCAAGTATTCTTCAAAACTTGGTCAAGGGCCAACATTGTTCATAAAACAAATCAAGTAATAAATAAACATAACTATGTACTCAACACAAAACATACCAACGCCAATTCAATAATCACTGTGTATCAAAAACTGTTCATTGTTCCACATTCAAAAAATTTAAAATTTCTCAATTAACACAGTCTGCAATCACACTCATAATCGAAAACGACTTTCAACGGTCCTATTAAGATAATGCTTGGTCTCTAATTTCTTTCCTTTCCTTTTAAGAATCGAAATAAAACACACAACAATATTGCTCCACCTTTATCCATAATAAATCGCTATAAGAATATCATACATCGTTCATAAATTCACAATCGATCAATTAAAAACATATGCCCAGGTCCTTTTCCAAATTGAAAATACTTCTAAAACTTGTCTGATTTCATACACTCTTCATCATATCAACCAATAAATCTTTGCAATGAAACCATAATATAAAACCTGAGCTTCATCATTGTTGATGCAATTATTCACAACATGCATGATGCTTCCATAATAGATACACAGTAAACATAACGACATAACACAGTTATCAATTCCATAATGTTCTGTGATCCCAATCGGGATTAATGAAACACACAGTAGTCACCAACTTGTAATTAACCTCATGTTGTAATAACACAGCGATCGAGGATATAACGAGAAGAGACAACCTTTGACTGCACATTATCACTTATTACCAATCATAACTTCTCAACCAATTTAATCAAATAAAGACGAGATAGGTATTTGATGCAATTGTCATAACCACTCCACTTTACAACCAATCCTTGACAACCAAAAAGATACCAGACAAGAGTAAGAACAGTTGGGTTTTTTTTTAAATCAGGCTCTATAAAAATGAATACAAAGAAGTAATCAAGAGTGCGCTCAATCATAAATCGCATAGAGAACTGGAGGTCCTCAAAACATATCAACCATGGAAAATGACCCTTCGATACAAGAAAATTAGAAACCACAGGGTTCCTTATAACTCACGGCCTGGACAATGGTGCAACAATTAGCCGAGTAGGGTAGACAATTGATGCACATAGTGCGTCTTGCATTTGTAGAGGAGATCGAATGTCCACTAGACAGTGACAATTACCCATAACACACAGAGGCATAACCTCTGTCAATTTCTTAAGATCCAAATCATTTGACACAATGTCAGTGAGGGTGCATAACTCGAGGCACAACTTATATCACCCAACAACCATATAGCATATATATTGACATAATGGCCACTCTAAGACTGACTTCCAATATATATTTGATGACAAGGTCATGAAAATAATCCCACGACCAGGTGAATAAACCCACGACCATGACTCTGGAAAATACAAATGGCAGTCCAGGAAAATACACTGCAACCAAATGGTAGTCCGGGAAAATACACTACAACCAAATGGCAGTCTGAATACAACTGGACAGGGTTACCCTCATAACTGTGAGGACAAAACTTGCAAGGAATAAACAAAGCGAAACTCTTCATCAATAACACAAATTGATAATACGCATATCCATTCAAAAACCACAGAGACCCATCACGATTTTCACCAACAGAACAACTAGCAAATGCAAAACTCAACCAAACCAATTCTTTTACTTTCAAATCGAACAACCACACAGTCATTCCAGGGAGAAAAACCACGCATTTACACAGTTGCAATTATCAGGAAATCACAAACCCAAGCATTACGGAGCCATTGTTTTTTCATACACAGAGCATAATTCATGGATGGGTGAAAAACAACCATACCTGTAATTGATAGCTTAAAAGGGGCAAGTTGGCCAAGCGTTTTCTTCCCAAGCTTGAATTTTGGAGCTTAACCACCAGCAGATTGAAATGAAACAATAACCATACTAGGGTGACGGCCTGATGGGGGAAGTATGGAGTGATGTGCATTTATTGCACGTCACTTCCATTTCCTCTTCATTCAATTCTGAAGTACAAGATAGCCAACACTCACCATATCATTTAACCATGTCATTAATTTCTAACCATTGAAATATGCGACCATTATTCCTTGTCCAATGTGCCACCCAAAATATTTATGTGAACCCTTACCAAATCCTTATGTTATACCATATGCATTTCCATATCATATGCACCCACAATAACTCAAATGAAAATCGCATAACCATTTAATAGTTAGGGCTAACACTAACATGTTCACATTTTTAATTGCACATAACTTCTAACATAACATAAACATAGGCCCCTTCCTTTTGGATTATTTTCATAAGTTTCTTCCCTTCATTTTTGTTTATGTCATTACTAACATATTTCTTGTGCAGGTGTAGCCAAGTAATAAATCATGGTGACATGATTAAACATAGCAATTGTAAATATATTCCAATCATAACATAAAACTAAATCTTCGAATAATAGAACATCCCATAAAATGCATCATCCACCTGTCACTATGTCAAAATGAAACTATAACTGAATCGTTAACCATATAACACCCTATAAACAACATCAAAACAGCAACATAAAATGTGTGATATGACTATCTATGAGCCTCCAGTCTAAAAGGGGGTCCCACCTACTAGTATTATTTATTATTAGCGTAGTTTAAATAATAGGCTTTAGCAATAATTTGCAGGCAAAATTCCTCATTTCAATTTTAATCGTCAACAGAGGCCACACAACTCCTAGAAGCCTCTTACCTCTAAACATGTTGTCTGGCCTCCTCAATCCATGACACCTTCCTGTCAGTCCTGGAAGATACCTCTCTCCCACCTGAACCTGAGGGGGGACTCCCTCTGAATGACTAACTATCCCTCTGATCCAACTGAATCTCTTTGAGATTGAACTCCCTATGAGTCTATAGGCTCCCTATGAAACCTGACTTATTATGAGTCTGTACAATATCTGTAACCATTTGATCCCTCTGAACATGTTGACCTCCTATGAATTATAATCTCTTATGAACAGTCATGGGAGGCTTCTCCTCTCTCATGGATCCTGAGGGTTGAATCCCTCTTAACTTTGGCTCCCTCTGAGTTGGCACTATTGGTGGGGCTACCTTTCGCATCACTAGTGAAGATACCTTATCCCTTTGAACCTATGCTATTGGTGGGGCCACCTGCCTCACCATTGGTGGAGCTACCTGCTCCTCATCTATCTCTCTACTACTACTGAAAATAGCTCTCATAGGTTGGCCCCTCAAATTATATAAGTTTCCCTCGCTAACTCCAAAAACCATTATTGTATGAAGCTAGATCGTCTAGGCACAAATAACACATATCCATTTATAAATAATAAATGGTAGCCCTTCGTCTCAATCTCCAATATTGAGAGAACACTCCTCCTAAGTTCTAGAACCCATAACACATTCGACACCCTCAACACCTCTCCTGACTTTGGTCTGAACGATATTGTACTAGATTCTCATATTTCATACTTGGTTCCCATGCCAAGCTCTACACACAAGCCTGAAACCATCTCTGTGAAGCTGTCAAATAAATCTCCCACACCTGTCATATGGAAAGATACTCCACTATATACCAACCAAGTCCCCCTGCTAGAGATTGTATCTGAAAGGGAGAAGACCAACAAGATATCCCTCTAGAAATTATTTACAACCTCATCAATATTTGTTGTTGATGCATGTTGCTTTATTTCCTTTCCCCTTCGTTGTGGACACTGTGAAGAAAAGTGCCCAAAGTCATGACACTAAAAACATCTAATCTTACTAGGATCCTTCCTCTGTCTCAGCTCTGGAGATGCTTCTCGAGAGAGAGAAGACCTTCTCCCTAGAGAACCTCTTCTTCCCTTCCTAGTGTGAGATGCAAGGGTCTGGTTCTCATCGTTGTTGCTCTTGACAATACCATCCATATCATCCATGGACACCAATCGGGTCTCCTCCTACACAAAATGAATCCATAATCTATAAAATTCTGGTAACTTGTCTCATGCACATATATCCTGCAAAAATGGTTCTGAATACCTAGGAATACCTCTCAACACTACATTCATCAACTGAGCATCCTGCATTGTCTTGCCAATAGTTATGAGTTGATACCGAACCTAAGTGATCTTCATAAGGTAGCTAACAATTGTGTCCTCACCAGTCATACTGACAATTTTAAGTTGGTTCTTCAAATGTAGCATCTTGCATGTATTCTTGTTTTTTTATAGACCCGGGAAAGCATCATACATCTCCTTGGAAGATGTCTTCTCAGCAATGTGATGAATCAAGTGATCCTTCACAGATTCTAGAAACACTCACTTGGCCTTCACTTATTTCTTCTTGTGAGCTGCCAATTCCTATGGATCGATAGGAACTACAACCATACTCTCAACATACTCCTTGAGATCATTCTCTTCCAACAAAATAGGAACCCTTGCCTTCCAAGCCCAAAAGTTGGTTTCCACTTCCAACCTGTCCTCAAGATTTAATGTGTTCACCATTTTGACCTGCCCAGAACAAGAACAAGAACAACACTCCTCCATTGTTGTAGCCAACAATGTGTCTCAAGATGATCCCCTTCTCTTCAAATCCCAAGCTTTGATACCATGTCAATTTTCATATGCAACTCTATGTGACTAATTTTTAGATCTAAAAATTGTTTCCTAGTGAGCTAATAGTAAAACCCTAATTGTTATCACTAAACAATTTTACACTGAAAGTTATTGACTGAGAATATATGCAGCGGAAACAAAAATATAAGAGATAAATCATCAACACATATATGAGACACAAATTTCCTTTATGTAACCTTGTTAATTTCATAAATTCTGAGGGAAAAAACAAACCTCCCAACCAATACAAGTCCACCAAAAATCTAAGGACAACCTTGTCCTCCAATAACTACAAATTAGAAAACCAAACCTCAAAAATATCCCTAGAAATTTTCTCTTCCCACAAATTTGTTACAAACCACTTGTATGGCCTGTTGATGTCACCCGTCAACCTGTATAGTCTTGTTCCATCCCAGAAAACTATGTACGCAATTCACCTTACTGCAAACCGCATACATGCATGCTTGCACCCACTACAACCCGTGTATATGTGATTCCCCTTCCCGCAAACCATGTGCATACGCTATTGTGCTCTCTACAACTCGTGTATATACATGATTCCTCCCTTTGCAATCCACGTACAAGTACAGAAAACTTGTACGAACACCTCCATACAATTATCTCCCTGTGACTTCCTCTTTTCTAGGCTAGATTTTCCACCCTTGCAGAATTTCCCTTTGTTGAAATCACCAAGTCTCCTAGCACAACTCTAGACTCACTTATGCTAAATCCATCCTTACACAATGAGAAAATGTCACAATGACATTTGTCCTTTATATACAAGTCCAATTAGTAAGCTTAGGCACCCCTACTAAACTCAACAATTAATTATAATATTTTATTCTTCTTTGTGGGCATGACACCCCATCACAAGCTCACAAATCCCGTCAACTTTCCCATGAGGCCCTAGCGTCACTCCGAGACTTATTTCATTGAAACGAAAGGCTAATCTGGTGCCAACAAATATTCTCGCATGCATAACACCTTGGCCTATTATGGGAATAACTCTCGAAGATACAATAAACAACACTAGTGGACCCGCTATTAAGTATGCTCAAATGGATTTGGGCCATTGAGGACCTAAAATTAATCACTCAAAAAACAATTATTCTAGATAAGGGGTACAAATCCCAATACACATTCTAATCAATAGGAGAATGTCCCAAATGGGTACCTCAAAGGGTCTAGTAAGTTAAACCAATGACTAAAGTACAAGGACAAGAGAGGAGGTGATAGAGGACCCTACCTAGATGGATAGTCAATTTGTTGATGAACAGACATTCTCCATGCGAAGAATGGTCTAGGTAGGAAAAATTACTAGTGGACAGACATATTTCATGTGGAGGATGATCCAGGTTGAAATATTACTGGTGGACAGACATTCTCCCTATGGAGAATGGTCCAGGTTGACAAATTGTTGATATACCATGGACAATTATTCTTCTAGGACATATGTCTGGATTAGAAGAATGGTTTGTCTCCCTGAGTTCACAGTAGTGACCAAAGTGGAGAGATTGGTACAGGACAGACTTTTTCCCTAAGTTCACAGTATTGGTCGAGGGGAAAATGGTCCAGGACAATCATTCTTCTAGGACGTATGTCCGGAAAAGAAGAATAGTCCATGTAGCCCATGGTGTGGCTTCCAAAATCTGTTGGAACAATTATTCTTCTAGGACATATGTTTGGATTATAAGAATAGTTCTTTCATCACTCTGTGCATTGAGTGACTTATTCAGAATCATGCATGATTACTCAAATGGATCATGTCTTCGAGAGATGATGTAGTTGATGCTATCAGATGATATTGATAGTGATGATGTTGCTTGTGAGTTGATCTGCATGATCATGAGATAGCATGTGTGGCTATGATGATTCTACCAGTTGAATGGTATGTTTATGCTCAAGACCATTACCTTTAATACCTCCCTAGATAGGAGGGAGTGTTGATATTATGGTAGTTGTAGGAGGTATTAACCTCCGCGTGTAACCTTTGACAAGACTAGAATATTTTGAGAAGCAAGAGAAACCCTAAAACATTGGATAATAACCCTAGGAGACAACGTGGCTCAATAGAATATTTAATATTGAGTTATTAGCCACCAGAAAGAGAAGTTGGGCCAGTTAAGTGAGATAGAGCAATATAAATAGAGGGTACTAGAGCTCATTTGTCACTCTCACTCTCACTCTCACAACTGCATAAGGACTAGTGGTGCGCAAGTTTGGAGAGGGAGTGAAACTACAGTTGCTGCAACTAACATTCTTGGTTATGGTTCAGAGTTTGTCTCGGTTATGGTTTGGACTTTCTCTTGGTTATGGTTTGGACTTTCTTCTTGGTTTTTGGCTATTCTTGTTTGGTGTGCTACCCTTGGAGAAAGGTGCACTACCCTTGGTTGGCTATTGTTCTGCTACTGAAATTATTATGTCTGACAAGGTTAAGGTGCTCGAGGTGGCCTTTGTGCCTATGGTTGGGTGACAATATTGCTATATTGTCTATGAAAAAATGAGAACATCCCTTTATTTCTAACAACACGTGGCACAATGACATCTATGAAGTATGACATCTATGAAGTATGCCATATAGCTACCTTTTGTTGTATTTGATTATGTGTATCCTCACCCAGATACTATGCATATGTTTGTTTCTTTCCCTTTTAAAAATGCATAAATATTCTTAAAAAAACATAATAAATGTTATTATTTAAATCATATCATCAGTGATTGTGTTGACAGCTTCAAGAGCTCCTAGTTGATAGAAAATGTGAGATATCATTGTGAATATACACCACTTATAACACATACATACACAATGAATGCTATATGCAAGCTTCAATTCAGAAAAGGAAAAAAAAAATCATATTCTTTCCATTATGAAACTAAGAAAAAATAAAAAACAATGAATGGTTCATAGCCAAACCACTCAAAAGGAGACACTAAGTATATCTATAATAATAAAATAATAGGAATGGAGTCTCGGAGGTAAAATTCACATGAAATTTTGAGTTGATGAATGAAATGCAAGAAAAAAAAGGCAAGCACCATAAAATTTGATGAGGTTTCAATCAATGGATCATGATGTCTGGGAAGTTGGCTCCCACTTACTTGTCTTATTCTCCTTCATAAAGAGATGATTAGATTGAATTCAACATGAAACTTAATATAATCAATCTCGTGACTCTTTGGGTTCATTATTGTACAAGAAAATTGGGTTATGTTGAGTATTCTCTATGAGAACATTAAATCTATGGGGCCATGCCATTGTTCATTAAACTAATGGACTCCACATTTTCATGTATTTATTTATTTAGTTTGGTATTCAATAAATTTGAACCGATTACGAACATATTTATTGAGTAGTTTCCTTTCATTTTCATGTATTTATTTATTTATTTTGGTATTCAACAAATTTGAACCGATTAGGAGAATATTCATTTAGTAGTTTCCACAATTGCATGAATATAGTTTCTTAAAGACATGATTAAGTATTTCAAATCAGTAGAGAGAGAATGGCCATCCAACAAGTGTATAATTACATTTGAACTACAAATCTCACTAACTCAAAATCAAAATCAAAATTGTATATCTCGTTATATATAATTTTAAATAGAATTTCAAAATAATGTGTCAACGTGAGTTAGGAAGACATATTGGATTCTCATGAATGAGACCCATGTAGAAACCCATGGAATACATGAGTATATGATCAAGGAAATAAAATGTTGTGTTCCTAATTGTTGTTAAAGAAAATGTTGTATTCCTAGTTGTTATTTTGAAGATGAAAAAACCTTAAAATCATTTCCCTTCCAAGGGTTATCAAACCCCATATCTTCTTCAATAAGAATCATGCTTTAATAATTTTAATGGATTGTGGTCATCAAAGAACATTTTAAGGAAGTGGATACTTATCAATTGAAATAAATGGGTCCATTGAGCCACATCTATGTGAAAAAAAATTATTTGTTGCCATATCTATTTTACATAAGCATAACAAAAATATTTTTTAAGTTGGGCCCTATTTTCTCAACTCTACAACTCTTCACATGCTTACTAGACTTAGATATCATTTCACCTAAATAAAAATTAGGTAACAAAAGCATGGATATTGGTATTCTTTAGTCTCTTCATATTGAATTTTGGAATCACAACATTTTACAAGTAATAGGGTTTCATTAGGAAATTTTGTTAAGATTTCAGAAACCACAAAATCAAAATTATATATCTGGTTATATAATAATATGCATCCTCATAAACATTTATCACTCATTACCCAAATCAATCATCATGGGACACCAAAATAAGAAAAGGATTCAAATAATACATTATGAACAAATATCATTTAGGTGTAGGCAACGAATTGCTCACAACCATCTATCTCAGTATTGTCTATCATCCAAACATGAGCCTAAGTGAAAGAGCACCTCAAATAAGTCACAATAAACAACCACATATTCTAAAGGGGTCGCAATGATCAATGAAAATTATGAATATAAATTAAGAAAAATGGGATGAGTAAGAACCAAATGGGGAGATTAATCACAAAGGGAATGACTTTCGAATATTAAATATAGTAAATCATAAATGCCCAGTTGCTCAAGAAAGAAAAATTATAACATGATAGTTAGAGTGAGGTACCACACTACCACAAGAATATAAATTCAAGCTTTAGCATTTTGAAGGGAAGTGGATCCACCACCCAGTTTTATGGAGAAACCAAAACAAATGGGTTGGGGGAAGATTAGTCTGCTATGTTTTATTAAATGATTAAATTTTTTTAGTGTATTTATATCTGGTTAGTTTTTAATGTGAATATTATATTAAGGTTAATAAAAATAATGATAAAATACCTTGCAAATTACATAAATTATAAAGAGAAGTAATTCTAGCTCAGTCCCCTTCTTTTCCTATGTGCACTAATTAGTCTATGAATGAAAAGTATAGAAATGAAATGAGATAGAATTCATTCTATACAAACCTTATTTTTAACCCAATAAAATACACAAGTAACAAGTTGTAGATTGATTACCCAATTCCTTTTGGTCATTAGCAACCAAGAAGGGGACCTGGTTTTATTTCACCGTGTAGGCCGAAAAGTCCCTTAACTAGGTTTTGAACTAAACTAACCCTAATCTGGAATAGATCTATAGTAAGATACAAAGGGTTTGGGAAAAAAAGAAATAACAAGTAGAAAATGGGGTTAGAACCTACTATGCGTACCTATGTAGTGCTCTTTTTCCTTTGGAAACAAACTAGGATATGTTATCCCCAAACAAATTGAAACAAAATAAATATTACGCAATCAAGCATACAACTAAAGGTAAACAAAATAAATGAAATTGTGATGACATGAGCTCCCTTACTTGAGAAGGTTACCTCCTTTCCCATAGACTTATGTTAAGGCTTATCTAGAGTGGGATATACTAGATGTCCAAATGTGTATGGTGTCAGATCCAAATGCCTAAATCAAGCCAACTAGAGGAACTAAGAAAGGTCTTGGCCCAATGGATATGAAAGTAACTCATGTAATAGCATCCAAATTGGTGGAGGGTTTATGGAGATAATGAATAGAAACAAGCTCAATAATGTCGAAGGTGGAAGGATATCACAATAGTGCTAGAGAGGTATTAATTTGATAAAGTTTTCACATGTAAGAAAGTGAGATTTTGAATCCTTCATAAGAAGTGACATAAATAGACCAGTGCATTTTTAAGTAGAATTACAAACTACTTTATTGACTATTATGGGTGGTCCTTCTAGAAAATTCAAAGATGAATTTTGAACCAATTTAACAGATGCCTCTAAACCAAAACATAGTCATTTTCTAAAAATACCATACTTTGTGACACAAGAATAAGTGAACCATTGGAAAAATCATGGTACTATTAAATAAAGTAGAAGTTTGGTTCTTGTGCCAAGATCATGTTGGACAACTAAGAGGGGCGGGGTGAATCAGTTGTTGTTGTGCTTAAACAATTATGCCCATTTTAAACTCTTTACAGAACACTCAATGACGATCACAATAATGCAGACATATAAGCAATAGAATATTCAACATTAATCACACACATGAAATATACAGAGACAGATATTTCATGAGGAAACCCATAAAGGGAAAAACCTCTTCTTCTTGATATGATAAGTAATCTTTATGTTATGTACATTATCATTCTTACGAGCTCCAACTCCTCTTGAGGTTACAACCTTTGCTTTACAAGCAGCAACTTGCTAAGAGCACCAACTCTCTGGTTTCTATAGCACCCACTAGAAGGAAGCACCAACTCCCTGAGTGTTCCAACACCAACTGGATGGAAGCACCAACTTCCAGTCACACAGGCATTGACCTGTATAATAGAGAACAATAGTTCTCCCTTGCACCACCCTGCCACCCTAGTTTTTCTAGCTACAACTCCCAGTGTTCAAGCACCCACTTGAAACTCTGAGGACAACAGTACTCCCTAGAACCTCCCAACCACCCTGAAATATAAATCTTTTCTTGCTTGAATCTATTACAATGATACAATATTCATCAATGGCTTACCAGTCTCATCATTATTCTAATACAATGCTCTACTCTACCTGCTTCAGTGTCCTCCTCCTCGCATCTTCATAAGCTTTAAGTTCTTTTTCTCTGTCTTTGCATGTGCACCTCAACCTTTTCTTCCTCTCTCAGATATGCATTTTTGTTCTATGCGCTACGCCTCTTCTATGTCTTTCAGTTGTTGCACACAACCTGCTTTTAACCGCATGAATCACTCTCAACCGAACCAACCATCTCTTCTTTGTTCTGCATATATTTATAATGCCAAGTATTCTGCCAGATCATATACCTAACTCTTTGCCCCCTCTAGCGATTACGCTGAGTCTGTTCTTCCTCTATGTCTTTTATGATGAGACGCTTTGGCTTCTCTGGAAGCTACAGTATTCAACTCTTTTCCATCTGTCAATCACCTCTATTCTGAGTCTTCATTCCACTGACAGATACCTCGAGACTCTTTAGCTCCTCTAGCGATCACCCTGAGATTCTTCGAATTCTCTGGTAGATGCAATCAGACATTTTCTGCAGTTACAATCAGTTTGTCTCTAGCAGTTACTGAGAGAACCTCCGCACACTCATGTATTTCGCGCCTTTTTCCTTCTCTGATAAATCTACACAATGGGTGCTATCTCTTCTTGCTAAGCCCCTACCTTCCACATGATCACGATTGTGACCAAACACCTATCCAACAGGCACTTAATCAATTTTTATTTCGGGATATCCAACTATGAGTTGCCTCGATCTTCCCAACTCGTGAAACTCCGAAATGGAGCCTAGCGTTGCTAGCTCCTTCCCCAATATTCTGTTGATTAGACCACAGGTTGTGACCATTCACTAATAAAAAAGGGTGTTTCACAGTTTCAGCGATCATGGAAATGGAACCTAGCGACATGTTATCTCCTCCCTTAACTTTCTACTGATGTGACCTTTCGATGTGACCATGGGCCAAATCTTTCAAGCACTTTGCAATTTCGTGTTTTTCGACTTCACGTCTCGTCTCCCTAGACAATCAACAGTCCAGATCTCTCCTCGATCTGACGGCTCAGATCAAGTCACGATTTCACATTTCACGACTTTCTGCTGCGAGTTTCCTTGAATATCCCAAGTTGTGAAATCCAAAATACTCCATATCAGATTAACGGTCTAGATCTTTCCCTTTGATCGACGGTTGTGATCAAATCACAATTTCGCGTTTCACAATTTCCTGCTGTGAGTTTCTTTGAATCTATCAACTCATGAAACTTTGAAATTCTTCACATCATATCAACGGTCCAGAACTTTTCTTCATCTGATGGCTCATATATCATCGTGACTTGGCATATCGCGAGTTTCTATGTCACACTTCTTTGACTTCTCCAACTCCCGAGTCAACGAAACATTGATCGCTTGCCATGTGTCCTATGGCTCCAACAGCCAGGATCATTTTGTGACCTCACATATCATGAGTTCACATATCATGCTCCTTTGACTCCTCCAATGTGCAAGTCAATGAAATTCCAATCGCTCGCCACGTGTCCTCTGGCTCCAATGGCCAGGATCATTTCACGACCTCGCATATCACACTCCTTTGACTCCTCCAATGTGCAAGTCAGTGAAATTGCAATCACTCGCCACATGTCCTCTGGATCCAACAGCCAGGATCATTTCGTGACCTCGCATATCGCGAAGTTATAGGATAGTACTTGGCCTTATCCTCTTCACAGTTATAAAGGATCTGATGGTTGTTGGTCCTCGATGCTCAGATCCAACGTCTGATATTTGTTCTCCTCTTCTGCGCGCTCCTCCTGTCTGAATTCAGATCTGACGGCCATCGAGAAATTGGGATGGGTGATCCAACTATCATTCTTGCTCCTCCTCCTTAGCTTATGTATCTTCCCGACTTGGAAGAATTTATAATTCTCAAAGGTTCTACAAAATTTTATCCTTCTACAAGCCTTGATGAATGGGATCTCGTCGGCGCATCTCAGAACACTATCTCTCCTGAGCTTTGGCAAAATTCTCCCTTAGCTCTGGTGCACACTTGTGCTCTGCGTGCAACTCTGTGTTATTCCTCCTGAGCTTCTCGAGCTTTCTCATCTGTGTCTTCCCAAAATACTTCTGGTGCCAACTTGGCAGATTCTTCCTTTCTCACATTATGCCTTTCTCATCTTCTGGTCTCTCGAGCTTTGGTTCTCTGTTGTTCTTGCATGTAAACATGCCATCTACATTGTTGTTCTTTCCATGCACACTCTGCTTGTAAACCTTCCAACATCATTGTTGTTCTTGCCATCAATGACAAGCACACGCTGCCTATAAACATGACAACAATATCCCCCTTTGGCATTGATGGCAACACTGAATGGCTGCACTATTCTTCTTAGACCTCCAACTGTAGTATCCACACCTTTTCTCCCCCTTTGACATCAATGTCAAAGAAAACAGGCTCCCCCTGAGTTGTTGCAATATTTTTCGGGGGTATCATATTTTCAACCATTAAATACTCCCCCTGATAGAATGGACTCTCTTATGTGAGAGTAGGGGTGACACCCAGCTTCTGATGAAGATATTCAAAATGCGTCTTGGCTAGGTGTTTAGGAAAGATGTCTGCAATTTGTTCTGTGGTTGGAATGTAATTCAGCTGAACAACTTTGTTTGTAACCTGCTCTTTGAGAAAATGATACTTTATTGGGATATGTTTCGTCTTTGAATGGAGAACATGATTCTTAGAGACACTAATGGTATTGGTTTTATCACAGTGAAGTGGAATTGGATCAGTATAAGTTACCTTCAGATCTGCAAGAGTTTGTAACATCCATAAAATCTGAGTGCAACAAGTAGAAGCAATAATGTACTCTGCCTTTGTAGTTGATAATGAGATAGATCCCTACTTTTTACTAATCCATGCTACTAACGAATCACCTAAGAAGAATTCACCTCCACTGGTGCTCTTTCTCTCATCCAAGCAGTTTACCCAATCAGCATCTGAATATGCAGTTAATTGTAAGTTCTGATTTCTAGGATACCACAGACCATAAGTCATTGTTCCCTTCAAATATTTGAATATTATCTTGACAGATTCTAAGTGAATTTGTTTAGGGGCAAACTGATAATGACCTACCATTCCAACAGCTTGTATTATATCAGGACGGGATGTTGCGATGTACAGAAGACTGTCGATCATTGATCGATATGTTATTTGATCAACATCAGGTGAAATATGTTGAAATAATGTAACTTCAAAGTGTATTCTTATTATTATTTGATATATTATTCATTGGATCAATCCCCATTGTGGATTGATCATGTTGGTTATTGGAAAAGGACCAAATCCCCTTTTGCGGATTGGTCATAATATAATTGTAATAGGAAAAAGAAGAAGTTGGCCCCATAATATATCAAAGAGGCCCCAGAATATAATAAAGGTGGTTATAACCACCTAGAATAAGAAGTCGGCCCTGCCATTGAAAGGACACTCCCACACATGCCAGTCTTGTATAAATAAGGAGGCTAGCGCCTCACTTAGACACACACTCACTTGTTCATTGAGAGACAAGTTTCGAAGCTGCAGTTGGAGAAGAGAGAGAGAGAGAGAGGCACATCTTTGGGAGAGTACATTATGTACTTGTTTGAGTTATCTCTTGGCATTGTATTGGCTCTCTATAATAAGGAAGTTTTGTTGGGTTTTCTTCCCCTAGAGGGTTTCCTAGGATAAATGTTGTGTCTCTTGTGATTATGTATTTCTCATTGATCTTGTCTTATGTTGTTGTTATCTATTGAAATGAAAAGAACTATAATAATGGATTAAACATTAACATGGTATCAGAGCCAAGCTTAAGAGAGCATCTTTCACAAGAGAAAAGTGAAAAATGTCATTATTGTTGTACATGCAAATTAGGGCTTTTTGATGGTGAGGTATTTTAGCCCTAAAACCATCTAGAAAAGTGTGCCCTCCCTCAAGGATCATTTTGGCACCTTCATCGCACCTTTTCAGTGGCTAGATCTCCCAAAAAGTGAAACCCTAGTTTCATAAAGTACCAGAAAACCAGAAGCACAAGTCCAGAAATCTGCAGATCAAGTTTCGGGGGGTAAAAGTTGGATTTTCATAAATCTGACTGCCCCATCTTACTTGCCTCAGCTCGGCGCATCTATCCCATAGATCAAAATTTCAAATTTTGAAGTTTGAAAAATTAGGGTTTCCTCATAAAACCCTAAGTTGCAGTTGCAATTGCAGTCTCAGAACCAGTTGTAGTTGCAGCCATAGCACCAATTGCAAACACCCTTGAAGTTTTTTAAGAGTTGGTAATGATTACCGTTACTGCCAGATGGTGCCACTACCTACAAATGCCATCAAAGGTATGTACTCACATATGTTTAATGGTTAAACTTTAAAGAGTATTTGCAGGAGAATGGATCTCTTGCCATAGATCCAAAAGGATCTCAATATCCAACACATTCATAGGAATGATGCAACCCAGGTGTGATTATTCTGATATGCATCTATTTGTTATGACATTATTTTGATTAGTGTTGCATGTTGTAGCTATGACCATCATTCTAACGTTTGATAAAAATTTGAGTCAAGGTATTAGATGGATTAAAAGTTGAGATCATAGAACTTATCCTCTAACCCAACCTTCTATCAAGATAGCCTATTGTCTTAGTATAGAAGACAGGTTGAAGAAAGCATTTGTCATCTTGAGTGAAGGAGACTCGGAAGAAAAGCAAGCACTCATTCCTGAGGACAAGGCTCCAGGTTTGATTAATCAAGTTAATAAGATTCAAAGGTACACATGACAAGTTGATGACCATAGTTGAGATAGAAATATTTGTAAAGTATCATACTTGATAGCATGTGAGCATATAGAGGTAAATGCTTAACATAATCATACAACTAACACCTCCTCTAGGAATAATCTCGTGTGTTAGTTTCAAGTTGCCATGGAGGAATGTTTGATCACAACACTATGAGAGTGTTAACCTCATTTTCATATTGTATTCCTTACCTTTAATCTTTGCTTCAGACAAGTTACAAGTGATAGCTCTAAAGGAGCTATTGTGATGATTGTTCGTGCTATTGCTTTATATTATCAAAAGGATTTTACTCTTGTCTGTTGTTTTGTTGACCTTGTTCCAGGTCACAGGTAATAACCCTAAGGAAGCTATAGTGAAGGTTGTAGAAGGCAACGTGCTAAATGAGAGACCATAAATGAAGCAATCATCTCATTAGAAAAGAAGAAGGTGGCTTGTATAAGATAAAGGGTCACTCAGAAGTTGCCATGACCCACGCCATTGAGAATCCATTTGAACTTTGGCATAGAATACTAGCTCACATTAACTACAAGGCGCTACCATACATATGCAAATCGGTCATAGGTTTACCAAAACTCAAGGTTGACCATGAAGGCGTATGCAATGGATGTGCACAAGGGAAGAACGTCAAGAACCCTTTTCTGAAGAGAGACAGCAAAGCAGAAGGAGTCCTAGAACTCATTCATTTAGATGTGTGTGGCCCAATTCCATCGTCCTCCATTAGTGGGTATGTATATTATGTATCATTTATTGATGATTATTCTCATAAGACCTAGTTGTATCTCTAGAAATCTAAAGATGAAGTGCTCAACAAGTTCAAGGAATTCAAAGCCTTGATAGAGAATCTTTCTAAAAGAAAGATCAAGATACTCAGGTTAGATAATGGAGGAGAATACACCTCAAAAGAGTTCGTGAGATTCTGCAAAGATGTTGGGATCAAGAGGGAACTCACTACTCCCTATAATCCTCAACAAAATGGTGTGGCTGAAAGAAAGAACAGAACGATAATGGAAGTCGTGAATACCATGATCCATGATCAAGATATTTATATGTGCTTATGGGAAGAAGCAGCAATGACAGTTGTATATCTGCAAAACCTATTGTCCCATAGTGAACTTGGGTTCAAGACCCCTGAAGATATGTTCACCGGAAAGAAGCCAGAGGTAAGCCATCTCAAAATATTTGGCTGCGCGGTATTTATACATATACCAAAAGAGAAAAGAAACAAGTTGGAACCCTCGGGAAAGAAGGGAATCCTTGTGGGATACTATGAGGTCTCCAAGGCCTTCAGGATATATATACCAGGTCACCACCACATTGATATTAACAGGGATGTGACCTTTGATGAATATGCAGCGCTCAAGAAATCAAGAAAATGTCAGCTTGAAGAGGTATATGAAGAGGAACCCATAATCCCCAGAGTTGCAGAATTAGTGAGGGAGTTTCCTAGAGTTGTTGAACCAGTGAAGGAAGTCGTAACTTCCCCTGATGAGGAAATTCTAGAAGATCATGACGTAGCAGAGTTTCAAGAACCTCCTCAGATGACGATCCTCCATAAAATAAAGCCAGCTTGGGCTAGAGAGCTTATTCGAGATGGAGAGAAATATGGTGTTCCCAAAGGAACCACAAGACATGTGAAGAAACCTAAGCCATTCTCCAGTTATATGGCTTTGATGTGTGGTCTCCTAGAGAAGGAACCTACCTTCTTTGAAGAATCCATTCAGAAGAAAGAATGGGCAAATGCCATGATAGAAAAATAAAAATCCATAAAAAAGAACGATGTATGGAAATAGTTCCCAGACCGAATATAAAGGATGTGGTATCGTCCAGATGGCTCTTCAAAATAAAACATGTTGTTGATGGAAGTATTGAGAAGTATAAAGAAATATTTGTAGCTCGTGGCTTTTCTCAAAAAGAAGGCATTGACTATGAAGAGATAGTCGCTCCTATAGCCAGATACACTTCGATCAGAACCATCATAGCCCTTGCAGCTAAGATGAAGTGGAAGTTACACCAGATGGACGTAAAGACAGCTTTCCTAAATGGTGCTATCAAAGAGGAAGTGTATATAGAGAAACCTCAAGGATTTGAAGTTGAAGACATGAAGTCTCATGTCTACAAGTTGAAGAAAGCCTTGTATGGATTGAAGCAAGCTCCTAGAGCTTGGTATGTCTGAATAGACAGCTTTTTGATGAGCTTGGGATTTACCAAGAATAAAGAAAATTGTAACCTCTACTTCAAGGTTATGAACGATGACCCAGTGATACTATTGCTATATGTGGATGACTTATTCTTAACTGGAGAAGAAAATCTCATCACCGAATGTAAGAAGAGACTCACTTTAGAATTTGAGATGAAAGACCTTGGCCTAATGCACTATTTCTTAGATCTTGAGGTATGGCAGAGTCTAGAGAGGATCTTACTTAACCAAGGGAAGTATGCAGTCGAAATCTTGAAGAGATTTGACATGTTAGAGTGCAAGCCCATGAATACACCCATGGAAACAAAGATGAAGTTGTTGGTCGATACTTCGTCAGAATTGATTGATGCCACATTGTACAGACAGATTATTGGATCGTTGATGTACCTGAAAAACACCAGACCAGACAATTTTTTTGCCGTGAACACCTTGAGTCAGTTTTCGGTAGAACCCAGACATGTTCACCTTGTGGCTGCAAAACATGTGATGAGGTACCTTAAGGGTAAATTAGATTGTGGTCTCAATTATGATGGAGATCACGATTTCACATTGAGTGGGTACACTGATTCAGATTGGGCAGGAAGTGTTTCTGATAGAAAAAACACTTCAGGATGTTGTTTTAGTTTGGGATCAGCCATGATCTCGTGGTAGAGTAGGAAGCAATCCATCATTGTTCTCAGCACAGTGAAAGCAGAATACATTGTTGCATGTTCTGCCAGCTGCAAAGCTATATGGCTTCAAAAGTTGTTGACCAGCCTATTTGACCTAGAGATGGAAGTAACCACGATCTTATGTGACAACCAGAGCTACATAAAGATGACAGAGAATCATGTATTCCATGATAGGTCAAAGCACATAGAGATTTGTTATCATTACATCTGTGACATGGTGCTGAGAGGAGCCTTAAAGCTCTAGTACGTTAGCATGAATGAACAGGTTGTTGATGTGTTGACCAAGCCTCTATCTTGTGTAAAGTTTGAGCACTTTTGAGATAAGCTTGGTATAGTCCGAAAGGACCTTCCTCGAAAGGGGGAGTAGTTGTTGTGATGATACATCTCTTGCTTCCAACTTCAGTGTTGTGATGTAAAGCAATAAGATGTGATGAGACTAGTACTGCGCTTTCGGCTTGTCAGCTGTGATGTAAAGCCAGTCTAGTATCTTGCTTCCAACCCAATGGTTGTGACAAAAATCATGACGATGTGATGAGAATAGTACTACGCTTCTGGATTGACAGTTGTGACGTAAATCCAGTCTAGTATCTTGCTTCCAACCTGATGGTTGTGATGTAAAGCAAGAAGATGTGATGAGACTAGTACTGTGCTTCCGATTTGAAAGATGTGACATAAAGCCAGTCTAGTATCCTGCTTCCAACCTGATGGTTGTGACGTAAAGCAAGACGATGTGATGAGACTAGTACTGTGCTTCCAGTTAGATAGTTGTGACGTAAAGCCAGTCTAGTAGCTTGATTTCAACTTGATGGTTGTGACGTAAAGAAAGACGTTGAGATGAGACTAGTATTGTACTTCCAACATGATAGTTGTGATGTAAATCCAGTCTAGTATCTTTCTTCCAGCTTGAGTGTTGTGACGTAAAGCAAGACGTTGATATGAGACTAGTATTGTGCTTTCATCTTGAGAAGTTGTGATGTAAAGTCAGTCTAGTATCTTTCTTCCAGCTTGATTGTTGTGACGTAAAGCAAGACGAGTACTGAGATTCTAGCTTGACAGTTGTGACATAAAGCCAGTCCTGTATTATGATGATGAGTCAGCCTCATGATGTGATGATGATGATGTGTTAGTTTTATACTAATAAATATTGATGCAGATAATGATTGCATTCCTTTGAGAATGACAATGTTGTCGATGAAGAAAAATTCTGATGATTTATAGATATGCCAATCAGTGTTCCAAGATGATATTGATGATGTTGTCCTCTTGATGGTGTTGATGATAAAGGCCTCTCTCTCATCTGATGTTGTTGTAGAATACCCTTCTTGTTAAGGGGGAGTGTTGAAATAATGTAACTGCAAAGTGTATTCTTATTATTATTTGATATATTATTCATTAGATCAATCCCCATTGTGGATTGATCATGTCGGCTATTGTAAAAGGACCAAATCCCCTTTTGTGGATTGGTCATAATATAATTGTAATAGGCAAAAGAAGAAATTGTCCCCAAAATATGTCAAAGAGGCCCCAGAATATAATAAAGGTGGTTATAACCACCCAGAAGAAGAAGTTGGCCCTACCAGTGAAAGGACACTCCCACACGTGCCAGTCTTGTATAAATAAGGAGGTTAGCGCCTCACTTAGATACACACTCACTTGTTCATTGAGAGACAAGTTTCAGAGCTGCAGTTGGAGAAAAGAGAGAGAGACACACACATCTTTGGGAGAGGACATTAAATTATTGTTTGAGTTATCTCTTGGCATTGTATTGGCTATCTATAATAAGGAAGTTTTGTTGGGTTTTCTTCCCCTAGAGGGTTTCCCAGGATAAATGTTGTGTCTCTTGTGATTATGTATTTCTAAGTGATCTTGTCTTATGTTGTTGTTATCTATTGAAATGAAAAGAACTATAATAATGTCTTAAACATTAACAAAATATCATCTTTACTAAGCTTGCAACCAACCACCATAGGTGTACTAACAGGAGAGGAATCTTCCATCTGAAACCTCCTTAACATCTCTTTCAAATATTGTTCTTGAGAGATAAATATCCTTGCACAACTCTGAGTGATTCGTAAGCCAATAAAATATGACAGTTCTCCTATCATGGACATCTCAAACTCAGTCTGCATTGTGTTAGTGCTCTGTAAATTTCTTAGAGGTTGTTAGAAAGAAGAAATCTACGAGATGTAACTTTATCCAACCGCTTTTGAAGCTGGGATCTAGCCCTTCCAACTTTAGAGAGGGATCTCTCTATATGATTTAGATATGTTTCATTTTTTTTAAATATTAGGCTAGGTAAATAAATAAGTTGGTTTTGTTGTCGTAGTGTTTGTCGAGTTGGCTGAGATAGTTTACACATCCATTGGGCTATGGGGTCTGTGTTGTAAAAATAAAATCCAAACCAGAAAAACAAGGAAACCTTTCACAGGGCGAGATAATATAATCCTTGGATTCTTTAGTAGCATAAATGAGGAATAGTAGAAAAGATGAGAAAGACAATTATAACAAAGAAGCAGTTAAGAATTTCTTTATTGTAAAATGAGAAGATAAAACACTAAAATCTAAGTCAGAAACAGGGTATACGAGATAAATCCTGCAACGTTCATTACTTCCAAAGATTAGATTTAGAAAACAGTGTGATAACAAAGCGAGAATAACATTTAACTTAGAGAGAAAAACATCACCAGTGAATACACGCAAGAATCCTGTAAAATGTCTCTTTGTAATAATGGGAGATCTCTTAAAAAATATTACAGTCTGATAGCTTGCAGGGCGTGAAAATCAACAACCCTCAATACTTCGAAAGATGAAGTATTTATAACCCAAAATTACAAACAATCCTGTCATCAAAGATCAGGATGTGGTAAATCTATTTTTAGCCTAACTAACTTAACAAATTTCAAAAATCTAGGAACTGCTTGATGATGTGTCGCAACTGCATGTTGTTTTTTGGGTGGACCATTGGTGAGGCCTCTGCACGACCTCATCTGACTGGACAAATGACTGGGTTGGGACAGCTCATCTACTACTCGATCAGATCACAGAGTTCCTCCCATCGAAGATTACTGGGAACGTTGACTTTGAGTAGCCTTCGATAAACTTCATCCATTTCTGTGTACTTGGCGAAGGTAGGTTTGGTGATGAAGATGTATCGAATCTCATGCTGAATACTGATGTCCAACTGAAGCACATCTAGAAATTCCTTGCCAGTGATGCTGCCTTGAATTCCTGAAAACTTTGAACTGTCCTTAGCCACATCGTCCAGTCTCTTTTTGTAGTGTGGGAGTTTCATTAATTTGCCATTAATTACCTTCAGACCAGGAAGGCCTTTCTTCTGTAGAGCCCCAATCTTATTGAAAAACCTTTGTACCCCTAGGTCCATGACATGAACCTTTTCTTCCAGCTGAAGCATCAATCCTCTCTTGGTCAAAACTCTATTGACCTCAAGGATGGTCTCTATTCTATCTTCAATTTTCAGCTCTTCCATCTCCTCCCTGGTCTTAGAATTTAGGAACTTGATGATTTCATTAGCCTGTGTGGGCATCTCTCCCAATTTCGATCTGATCTTCTCAATGGCCTATTTGCTTCTCTGCACCAATTCATTTTTCTCAAACATGATTTGTATCATTGGCCATATCTCGTTCATAGACTTGGTGATGTCTGTCCAGACACTTTCTTTAACTTTGGCCAGAGTTTTACCTACCACTGTTTGCTTCTGGAGCTGTTGTAACTCTTGTTTGAGCTGGTCTGACACCTGCTTTTCCTTGGAGAGGTTGATATGATAGGAATATTTGAGTTCCTAAAGGTTCTCAATCTCCTTTTTGAGCCTGCTAATCTTTGTTTCCTGCAGGTTCATCTCTTCCATAGATTTGGCCAATTCGGTTGTCTTTTCCAGAGATGTCAGTGGATTCGTCGATGGGAATTATGTTACTGATGTTGTGCTCACTCATGAAAGTGGAACTGCACTCAATGGAATGACTTCCATTGGCTTCAACTATTTTTTCTCTTTTACTAGCTTCTCCATCTCAACTTCCATTTCCTTTAGTTGTGCATTTTTCTCCATGATTAGTTTGAGCATTTTATCTTTTTCTCCTGTTTGCTTGTGCAGATCCATCTGATCGATCGGATGCACATCCTTAGTCTGGAATTCAAAAGTGGCCCTTTTGTAATCAGTGATTACCTTCGGATCTAGAACCTGTGCTTGGAGGAATGCCATATGCATTCTGCCCTTCTCAGTGTCAAATTTTGATAGCATCCTATGTTGTGCAGTTGGCGTCCGCTTCTAGAACTGGGCGCAAGTGCTGCTGGTCAGAGTCTGATTCTTTTTCTTGATCAGATCGTATTTCTCAAAGATGCTCAGCTTCAGTCCTATCTTGCCTGGCTGGGTGGTTGATGGAGTATCTATAGATTTCTTTGGCAACACTGAGGTTATGATACGCTGGAGGCTTGCACTGAGGGGCGGCCTATCACCTTGGTCACTGTAGTAGATGGAACTTCCTTTTCCCAAGTCGGGTCGGGAGATGAACTAGTTTTAAGCCTCTTGGTATGCAGTTGGAATTCTTCTGACGATGCTTCAGTGACAATCCTAGGCCTTTAATCCTGGGCCTTTTCTCTTTCGGAACCTATGGTGTGGTTGTTTGTGATACAGTGGCTGGAGGATCCTGTTGTTCTGCTTCGACCAAAATGTTTGGTTCCCATTCTGTCTTGTTTGCGAATTTCTCGACTTCAGGACTAGATTCGTGGACATACGGGATATTCTTATTTTTCACCCTCATCTCGGAGATAATCCCGCACGGATCGTAGTGCCATGTGAAACTCATGACGAACTTCATTTCCTTCAGCAGCTTGTCTGCTTCCTCTCCGGCGCCTCGATTGTTGCAGATGAAAGAGCCAATTTGTCCTTTGATTCTGAGCTGTTGCTTTTTCTTTAGAGACACAAAGTGAATATCATCAGAGTTTATCATCTGCCTTATGTACTCCAGAGCAAAAATTCTGACAGGCAGGTTTTTAGGAAGCTTATATGGGGCCAACTCACACCCATATACTCTGATCTTAGTGTGATTTTGGTATAAATAACAATCACCAGTCTTGGTGTGATCCGAGAGATGCAGGATCCTCTAAAATTCATCATTAATCCTAGGTTCGGGCCTGCCGCTAAGCATACTTACCACTGGGTGATAGAATTTCTCGATGAACTGCTTGAAACTGAATTATGTGGAGTTATGCTTGAGCAAGGAGGTCCATGCAGTTACTGCCTGGGGTCTGCCATCTCCGTCCATCTTCTGCATGGAAAAAGAAAATTTTTTCGCTTGGAAGAAAACGAACAAGTACGCCAGTATTGAAGAATACTGAAACATGCCTTCCGTGACGAAATTGACAAACTGTTCATGAATATTGTTCACCAGGAAAATGCTGAAGTCGAACTGGGTAGTGGGCTTCTCATCGGTGGAGAAAATGGACAAAAATCCCAGAATGGGTTCATCTACCCACTGATCCGAATAATAACCCAACAAGGTGCATAGGGACGAGATAATCTGGTTTCCTTTGGTCGAAAACATGGAAGAAGGATAAGGGGGATTTGTAGTGGGGAGTTGAGCGGATTGTGGGAGGAAAAGATCAAATATTTGAGCTCTTTGAAGGAAAGTCATCTTCTGGTATAATTCTGTGAGAATTTCAAGGTTAAAAGGTGATGCGGAGTCATCTCGGGATATTTGCATCATTTGGTCGACTGTTTCAGGTGTGATGAGGAAAAGAACTTCTCTAGATGAGGAAACGATGGCTCTTTGCTCAAAAATGTAGAGGGCTTGGCACTTGACGGCAAACTCTGGAAAAGGGCGAATCTGAGGAAAGATATACAGGGGTAGGTTGGACTCCCAGAGTCCAATTTCGTCACTCTGGTCCAGGAAAACTTCTTTGAGCCACGACTGGAGGTCTGCGAAATCGAAATCGCACTTTGTATCTGCGATTAAGTGATCTTTGTGAGGCAGTGGAATCCTGTCAAGGTCGACAAGAGGCGGGAGAAACGGATTCTCCTCTCCTTTTGCTCATTTTGACTTTGGCGCCATTACTGTAACAGTACCTGCAAAAACCGACGTTAGCAGGGATGACTGTAGATGGGGGCGACTGACTAAAACGGAGAAAAACGGTGTAAAATTCTCTGGTGTGATGAGTGGGTAAATGGTGAAAGAAAGAAGAGTGAGGGTAGTTTTGAGTAAACGGGTGTCTGTTGGGTGCGGGGGACAGGTCAGCTGGTTAATGGATAGGTTATCCAGTAATAAATGGCCAACAAATCACTTAGAGTGTGAGATGGCAGGTGATAGTGACTGAGGAATATGGATGGGTGAAGTGGCGGTTACCGATTGGGGTAAAAATCATGGTGAGGGGGCTTGCCATGAGTGAATGGGGGGGAAGGACTGATAGAAATTATGGGATGTGACTCTTTTGGAAAGGTGGATGATGATGTCAAGAGGTGACGAAGGTATGTCAGACAGTAGGAGGTGGTGGGACTCGGGACCAGTAGATTCTTACCACGTATAGATAGGGGCCCGCCAGAGGAAAGATTCCATTCCGGACCCCCCCCCCCTCCATTAAAGGAAGAACGGACGGGGGGGTCCAGAATCCAATATAGACCGTAGATCCGCGTGCTTAAACTTGGGTCATCCAGATGTGTGCATGTATTATCAGCGATTCCAACCCCCCCCCCCTTTCCGTTAAAGATAGAATGGTTGGGGGGGTCTGGAAAAATCTAACCACCGTAGATTTGGGTGTAATTATCTGGACCATTGATATATGAGCGGAGCATAAGTGAGGGCGCGGAGAATACATGCGCTGGAGAACTTAGGATAAGTGCATTTCACGGATTTTTTCCTAAGGCTTTTCATGTATACACCACCATGGGGCTAGACAAACAACATTTTAAGCATCTGAAACATGGTGCAACATTGATCATCCAGCTGGTTTTATTGAAGTAAAGCAACTAACCTATATTCTAACCTAGCTTCCTATGACAATTAACCCAGATTAGATTGTTGGGCTAAGAACTTACTCTACCATGGGGCTATCTGATCAAGATTAGACAGTCTGGCCAGATTTATTCACTAATCTAACCTAGATACTTTGGCTAAGATTGAACGGTTTAACCAAGCTTATTCACTAACCCTATCAACATCAATTTAAAAAATAGCGTGTCCATGCTTGAAAGGTATGGACCAAGTTACTATTATTGCAAGGGGCTTTATTGAAATTCTTTTATGCCCTCTTTTCTTTTTACTTTTCTTTCTTTTTCTTTCTTTTTCTTTTTTCTTTTCTTTCTTTTCTTTTTCTTTTTCTTTTCTTTTCAAATTATTTGCAGAATGAAAAAACATTTATCAACAAAAACACTAGAGAGGCATAATATTCCAGTCACCAGTTGATACTATAACTTATAGGGTGATAACAGCAGATCCACCTTGGGATGGTACTTTCCTTGTGAAGTGCCAAGAATCTTGGTTCCTTATGTTCTGAAAATTTATGCCTAGTCGCCTTCGTCGATTGATTGGTTTTATTCTCTAAAAATGGAAAAACAGTGGTCAGCGGCTTAGGGCCTTCTCTTCAGACTTCAACCAACTGACTAAAGTTATTCACTCAGAAAATGCAGGCGGAAAATAAACATGGTATGTACAATGGAGAGTGTAACCTCGAGTCTCTACTAAGGTGGTAAATAATGCTTCAGCATTCTGCCATTTACAGGTCCTCTTGGCAGATTTGTCCCATCAACGTTGTTTAGCAAGAAAGTGGTATTTCCTCTTAATGCTTGAATCATGTATGGTCCCTTCCACAGACTGTCGAATTTGCCATGCTTTCCCTTGTCTTCATTTCGGGCATCCCATCTCAGCACCAAATCTCCTAGCTCGAAATCATCTTCCTTGGTTCTTTTGTCAAAAATCTTCTTGATGCTTTCTTGGACTACCTGGGTCTTGTTGAATACCTTTTCCCTAGACTGCTGCAAATGGATCATCTGATTGATCCTTCTTTGTGAGTCATTTGGCTCGGCTTGTATGTCTTGAAGCAATTTCATGACAGGGACTCCTAAGGAAGTGGGAAAAACTACTTCTGTGCCATATACCAGCTGATATGGTGACATACCAATTGACCTTTTGGTGGTCAGTCTGTCAGCCCATAATGCGAAAACCAACTTGTTATGCCACGACTTCTTGTTTTCCTGCAACGTCTTCTTGATGATGTTTACCAAGGTTTTGTTTGAGGATTCTGCCAGCCCATTCCCCTGAGGGTAGTAAGTTGTGGAATGTCCCAAACCAATATGATACTGGTTGCAGAAATCTATGAGTTTCTTCGATCAAAAAGCAGCTGCATTATCAGTTATAATCTTTCTAGGACATCCAAAGCGAGACAAGATATTATTTTCAAGAAGTTTAATAATGACAGAATTAGTGGCTTGCCTGCTTGGTACTGCTTCGATCCATTTTGTAAAATAATCTGTGGCAGTAAGAATCCACCTGTGCTGGCCTAAAGAAGGGGGATGTATTTCTCCAATGAAGTCCAATCCCCATTGTTGGAAAGGGGCTTCAACTGAGATCGGTTTCATGGGTAGAGGAAGGAGTTTCCTTTTTCCTTCAAATAGATGACATTGATGACATGAAGTCACTTTATGATGTACATCAACGAATAAGGTGGGCCAATAGAATCCAACTCTGAGGATTTTGTTTGTTGTAGCCTTCCAGTTCAGATGACCACCATAATCTCCTGCATGAAACTCTTGTAATACATTGTCGGCTTCATCTCTCAATAGACAATTTAACAGAATACCTCCAGGATCTTTCCAATACAGATTGCCTTCTAGACCTCGTTCACCCATGGTGTAGTGAAAGCGGTTTTGTCTTGGTCAATTGGGTGAACAAGGACCTGATTATAACCCGAGAACCCATCCAGCAAAGAGATTCGACTGGATCCGACTACCCTTTGTAGTATGTGGTCCATTTTTGGCAAGGGGTAATTGTCCTTCAGGGAGACCTTATTCAGATTTTGGAAATCAATGCAAAGCCAGATTTCTTACGTGTTGGGACCAAATTTGAGACCCATTTGGAAAACCGTAACGGGACTATGATTTTGGCATCGTACATTTTTTTGATTTCCTTTTCTATCAGGGGGAGTAACTTGGGATTGATTCTCCTAAGTTTCTGTCTGAACGGTTTTTTATCTTCTTTTATTGGAATCCTATGTTGTATGATGTTGGTATCATAAGCTTTCAAGTCCTCATAACCCCAGGCAAACACATATGAATATTCCTTGAATATCTCAATGTATTTGAGTTTTTTCTCAGGGGGTAATGATTTGGACAATTTGACCATCCTGGGTTTCTCTTCTGTCCCTATATTACAATCTTCTACTTCTTGTCCACTGGCTTCAATTTTTGGTTTTTTGGCTACATCATTAAAATCAAACAAGTCCTCTAAAGGAACTAAACCCCTAGGTAAAACATTACTTTTCAAATGCAAAATATCGGTCTCCATCTCATCATCACCTAACTCTCCTAAATCTACGCTATTTACACTATCATTTTCGAAATCAGATCTTTTTACATTTTCATCTTTGTTCTCTAAATCTATAGTTGTACACTCAAAATAATTTTTACACTACAAAAAGTCTTCAATTTGATCATCATTACCAAATACCTGCCGGTACATGATGTTGTCGAGAACAGTTGGTCTGCACTTCACCTCTACCATGTATGGGTGAGTCGAACGAAAAGGAATCTTACATGTGGCTACTGACGTAGCCAATCCATCTTCCAAAATGTTCTGTCCCCTAGGCATTACCTGCAAATCAACTTCAGTGAAACATCTAAGGGCATTGAGAACAGCATTCCTATAAGTTGTAAGATGGGGATGTTTCGTAGCATACTCACTTTTAATTTGCTTGATTATTAACTCAGAATCACCTCTTACCATAATCTGTTTGGTACCAACTCTTTTCAAAAGTTTCAGACCGAGCATCAAGGCTTCATACTCGACGATATTGTTAGTGCATTGGAAATTTAATTTGTAAGAATGATTTTTTGAATACCTGGATCTATGATGGTGTATCCAAACTCCCACTCCAGCTCCTTCTTTGCTTACTGCTCCATCAAAATCCATGCTACAGAAATCTGCCAGTAATTTTTCAGTTATCACATTTTTCTTTCTTTCTACCTTGATGATTTCTTGGCCTTCGTCCGGACAAGATGTATCTTCTCCCAGTTGAGTGATTTTCTCTCCCGTGTCACCATCGTTATATAGCATAAAAGAATCCAGGTCAGAATGTGCAGAGTAAAGAGGATAGTTGTGCGGTTTTTCTTGGCTACTGACCATGTATTTCATCAATGTTTCTCTGTATAGCCTTCTTTGTTGCCTGAAAACTGGGACAGTGGCATACGACATATCCAGCTGCAGGGTACATCTCAACTTATCCCCCCAAGACTGGGATAGCAACATTCCATACTTCGGGGGGATGTCTGCAACTACCACATCCATGACCATGCTCTTTGCAGGAATCTGAACCAGGGTGATACACAGATCCTTGATCAAACCAATACATCTAACTTTACTGGAGTCAAACGAGTGTAAATCCTTGTAAGGTCTGGTGACCTCCAGTCCCAGTTTCTCCATCATTGCTTTAGGCATTAGATTATGGGAAGCACCTGAATCTAGCATAGCATTATGCAAGATCAGGTCATGTATATTTAGACTGATGTAAAAAGGAGCGACAGCACCATTATCGGCTTGGCCATCCACTTCAGGTCTGAACAGAAGTTCAGGTTGATCATCTGTAAGATTCACAGTGTCTGAATAATTTGTCGATCCAAAGGTTAAGGCCTTCGTACCTATATCAGGTTCAATGGTCAGTGCTTTAATCACTTGTGAACGATAAGCGTCTTTGTTCATCAACTCGGAAAGTGGAAAGGGAATTTTTACTTTGGCTAATTCCCCTTCGAGGCTGAAAGGTGTAGGGGCTCTGCTTTGGCTCATCAATTATGGTTTGTCTACCACATTCTTCTGGCCAGAAGTACTTGATTGATTAATTGATGAAACCTTAGGCTGCGACGATCTTTTCATAATAGTAAGGTTTCTTTTTGCTGGAACTTTGGCATTACTCTTCTCAGGAATCTTCTCGGAAGATGGCTCAGAGGTTTTTTTGGTTTCGACTACCTTCTTCGTTTCAATCATCTTTTTTGGGGAACTTCCTTCTATCTTTTTACTTCACAGATTGTACTACCAGTGTACCTCCAAAATGGCATTTTCGAATGCCTGTTGTTCGGCGTCTTCAGCTTCTTCACTTACTTTTGTTTGATTGAGAAGAAAAAGTTCTTTCTCTTCTTGGGTAAGGAAAATAGCTTCGTTATCGTGAATGCCCATGAGATTTATATGAGTATCCTCTAGTTCCTCAATCACTTCCTCTCCTTCATCAGCATTATTTTCTTGTAGGGGAGGTATGATCTGTTGATCTGGACCTCTCTGCTCTCTTTGATCCCTAGGATCTCTCTGTTTGATTTGGGGAGGGTTTCTTCTGAAGTTAGGATTCCGAACTTGAGGAGCTGATGGGTTTTCTCTCGGGGGATTTATTTCTGATACAGTAAGTCTTTCCATCATTCTTTCCATTGCTCTGGCCAAGGAATCCAATTTGGAATCGAAGGTTGATGTGGAATATTCATCTTTAATTGTGACTCTCCTCTCTGACCTCAGTCGTGCCCTTTTTGCCAACAAAATGGCCTCCACACTTATTGTGCTTTTCTGCATGTCCTCCAGGGTGGTAAAATTTCTTTCCCTTAGTTAGTACGACATATCGACATCAAAACCATCAGGGAATTTTATCAATGCCAAACCCTATGGAGGTTTGATTTCGGCTATAATTGCGTTGTGCAGGTTATTGAAATGGGTGCAGTAATCTTGTACTGTCTCACCTTGATTTCTTCTGATATTTTCGTATTCTGACAATATTTGGAGAGGGTTTTTCTTTACCTCCCATCTGTCTAGAAAACTCCTTTGAAATGTGGTAAGGTCAAGGACTGAGGCGGCACGTAAACCTTTATACCATTTATTAACGTCACCTATCAAACTTTGGGCAAACAATCTCATTTGAACGTCAGCCTCATCTACTTCCTGCAGTCAAAATAATCATTCATTTTATCAACGTGTTGTTGGGTGTTCAAAGGTCCTGTTCCATCGAACTGTGGGAGTCTCATTTGATAGTCTTGGGGCATAGCATGAAGAGGCGCAGCCAACACCAAGGGAGCGTATCTGGCTGCCATGATAGGTGGAGGAGGTGGGATAACAAACTGTATGATAGGCGAGGTAGCGACCGAAGACGAGGACAAGGAGGGACTAGATAGCATAGAGTGAGTGGTTTGCGGTTTAGCAGTGGGAGATAGAACTTCAGGAGTCCGGGGTTGCAAAATGGTTGGGTCCAAATTGATTTTAGTCACAAAACTATCGGATCTTGTTCTAACCAGAATTTGATCGGAAAGGGTGTCAAAGTTGGGGTTTTGAAAGGTAACAAGCTCCCCTGAACAGGAAAGGGACTTATGAAAGGGAGTATGACTTACTGAACCTTCAGCAATGGTCTTTTTCCTGAGCAATTGTTCTGGGTTATCTGTTACTATCGCAGGTTCTAGGTCTGGATGAGATCGAGTATAAACTTTCTTGGGAGCCAGATTTCTTTTTTATTTTTATATATATACTTTTTAGTTTTACGAGTCTAAAAATAATATGTACAAATTTTAATCAACCTCTAAACATTACTTCCTTCTCAGATTTGCAATATTTCAGGAACAAACTTTTCTTCTAGGGAAAAGAAAACGTGAGGTTATAAATTTTTAGTTATGTTGTCTCCAGTGGAGTCGCCACTATGTTAGTGCTCTGTAAATTTCCTAGAGGTTGTTAGAAAGAAGAAATCTACAAGAGGTAACTTTATCCAACCGCTTTTGAAGCTTGGATCTAGCCCTTCCAACTTCAGAGATGGATCTCTCTATATGATTTAGATATGTTTCAAATTTTTTAAATATTAGGCTAGGTAAATAGATAAGTTGGTTTTGTTGTCGTAGTGTTTGTCGAGTTGGATGAGATAGTTTACACATCCATTGGGCTATGGGTTTTGTGTCGTAAAAATAAAATCCAAACCAGAAAAACAAGGAAACCTTTCACAGGGCGAGATAATATAATCATTGGATTTTTTAGTAGCATAAATGAGGAATAGCAGAAAAGATGAGAAAGACAATTACAACAAAGAAGCAGTTAAGAATTTTTTTATTGTAAAATGAGAAGATAAAACACTAAAATCTTTTAAGTCAGAAACAGGGTATACGAGATAAATCTTGCAACGTTCGTTACTTCCAAAGATTAGATTTAGAAAATAGTGTGATAACAAAGCGAGAATAACATTTAACTTAGAGAGAAAAACATCACCAGTGGATACACGCAAGAATCCTGTAAAATGCCTCTTTGTATTAATGGGAGATCTCTTCAAAAATATTACAGTATGATAGCTTGCAGGGCGTGAAAATCAACAACCCTCAATACTTCGAAAGATGAAGTATATATAACCCAAAATTACAAACAATCTTGTCATCAAAGATCAAGACATGGTAAATCTATTTTTAGCCTAACTAACTTAACAAATTACAGAAATCTAGGAACTGCTTGATGATGTGTCGCAACTGCATGTTGTTTTCTGGGTGGACCATTGGTGAGGCCTCTGCACGACCTCATCTGACTGGACAAATGACTAGGTTGGGATATCTCATCTACTACTCGATCATATCACAGAGTTCTTCCCATCGAATATGAATGGGAACGTTGACTTTGAGTAGCCTTCGATAAACTTCATCCATTTCTGTGTACTTGGCGAAGGTAGGTTTGGTGATGAAGATGTATCGAATCTCATGTTGAATACTGATGTCCAACTGAAGCGCATCTAGAAATGCCTTGCCAGTGATGCTGCCTTGAATTCCTGAAAACTTTGAATTGTCCTTAGCCACATTGGCCAGTCTCTTTTTGTAGTCTGGGAGTGTCATCAATTTGTCATTAATTACCTTCAAACCAGGAAGACCTTTCTTATGTAGAGCCTCAATCTTATTGAAAAACCTTTGTACCCCTAGGTCCATGACCTGAACCTTTTCTTCCAGTTGAAGCATCAATCCTCTCTTGGTCAAAACTATGTTGACCTCAAGGATGGTCTCTGTTCTATCTTCAATTTTTAGCTCTTTCGGCTCCTCCCTGGTCTTAGAATTTAGAAACTTGATGATTTCATTAGCCTATGTGGGCATCTCTCCCAATTCCGATCTGATATTCTCAATGGCCTATTTGCTTCTCTGCACCAATTCATTTTTCTAAAACATGATCTGTATCATTGGCCATATCTCGTTCATAGACTTGGCGATGTCTATCCAGACATTTTCTTTAACTTCAGCGAGAGTTTTACCTGCCATTGTTTGCTTCCGGAGCTATTGTAACTCTTGTTTGAGCTGGTCTGACACCTTATTTTCCTTGGAGAGGTTGATATGATAGGAAGATTTGAGTTCCTAAAGGTTCTCAATCTCCTTTTTGAGCCTGCTAATCTTTGTTTCCTGCAGGTTCATCTCTTCCATAGATTTGGCCAATTCGACTGTCTTTTCCAGAAATGTCAGCGGATTCGTCGATGGGACTTTTGTTACTGATGTTGTTCTCACTTTTGAAAGTGGAGCTTCACTCAATGGAATGACTTCCATTGGCTTCAGTTGTTCTTTCTCTTTTACTAGCTTCTCCATCTCAGCTTCCATTTCCTTTAGTTGTGCATTATGGTCCATGATTAGTTTGAGCATTTCATCTTTTTCTCCTGTTTGCTTGTGCAAATCCATCTGATCGGTCGGATGCACATCCTTAGTCTGGAATTCAAAAGTGGCCCTTTTGTAATCAGTGATTACCTTTAGATATGGAACCTGTTCTTGGAGGAATTTCATATGCATTATGCCCTTCTCAGTGTCAAATGTCGATAGCAGCCTATGTTTTGCAGTTGACGTCCACTTCCAGAACTGGGCGCAAGTTTTGTTGGTCAGAGTCTGATTCATTTTCTTGATCAGATCGTATTTCTCAAACATGCTCAGCTTCGGTCCTATCTTGCCTGGCTGGGTGGTTGATGGAGTATCTGTAGATTTCTTCGGAAACACTGAGGTTATGATATGTTGGAGGCTTGCACTGAGGGGCGACCTATCAACCTTGGTCACTGTAGTAGATGGAACTTCCTTTTCCCCAGTCGGGTCGGGCGCTGAACTAGTTTTAAGCCTCTTGGTATGCAGTTGGAATTATTCTGACGATACTTCAGTGACAGGCCTAGGCCTTTTCTCTTTCGAAACCTGTGGTGTGGTTGTTTGTGATACAGTGGTCAGGGGATCCTGTTGTTCTGCTTCAACCAAAGTGTTTGGTTCCAATTCTGTCTGGTTTGCGAATTTCTCGACTTTGGGCCTAGATTCGTGGACATATGGGATATTCTTATTTTTCACCCTCATCTCGGAGATAATCCCGCACGGATCATAGTGCCATGTGAAACTCATGACGAACTTCATTCCTTCAGCAGCTTGTTTTCTTCCTCTCCGGTGCCTCGATTGTTGCAGATGAAAGAGCCAATCTACCCTTTAATTCTGAGTTGTTGCTTTTTCTTTAGAGACACAAAGTGAATATCATCTACCTTATGTACTCCAGAGCAAAAATTCCGACAGGCAGGTATTTAAGTAGCTTATACAGGGCCAACTCTCACCCATATACTATGATCTCAATGTGATTTTTGTATAAATACCAATCACCAGTCTTGGTGTGATCCGAGAGATGCAGGATCCTCTGAACTTCAACATTAATCCTAGGTTCGGGCCTGCCGCTAAGCATACTTACCACTGGGTGATAGAATTGCTCGATGAACTGCTTGAAACTGAATTCTGTGGAGTTATGATTGAGCAAGGAGGTCCATGCGGTCACTGCCTGGGGTCTGCCATCTCCATCCATCTTCTGCATGGAAAAAGTAAATTTGTCCGCTTAGAAGAAAACGAACAAGTACGCCAGTATTGAAGAATACTGGAACATGCCTTCCGTGACGAAATTGACAAACTGTTCGTGAATATTTTTCACCAGGAATGTGCTGAAGTCGAACTGGGTAGTGGGCTTCTCATCGGTGGAGAAAATGGAAAAAATCTCAGAATGGGTTCAACTACCCACTAATCCGAATAATAAGCCAACAAGGCGCATAGGGACGAGATAATCTGGTTTCCTTTGGTCGAAAACATGGAATAAGGATAAGGGGGATTTGTAGCGAGGAGTTGAGCGGATTGTGGAAGGAAAAGCTCAAATATTTGAGCTCTTTGAAGGAAAGTCATCTTCTGGTATAATTTTGTGAGAATTTCAAGGTTAAAAGGTGATGCAGAGTCATCTCGAGATATTTGCATCATTTGGTCGATGGTTTCAGGCGTGGTGAGGAAAAGAACATCTCCAGATGAGGAAACGATGGCTCTTTGCTCAGGAATGTATTGGGCTTGGCACTTGAGGGAAAACTCTGGAAAAGGGTGAATCTGAGGAAAGAGATACATGGGTAGGTTGGACTCCCAGAGTCCAATTTCGTCACTCTGGTCCAGGAAAAATTCTTTGAGCCACGACTAAAGGTCTGCGAAATCGAAATCGCACTTTGTATCTGCGATTAAGTGATCTTTTTCGGCCAGTGGAATCCTATCGATGTCAACAAGAGGCGGGAGAAATGGATTCTCCTCTCCTTCTGCTCGTTTTGACTTTGGTGCCATTACTGTGATAGTACCTGCAAAAAACAACGTTAGCAGGGACGACTGTAGATGGGGGTGACTGACTGAAACGGAGAAAAACGGTGTAAAATTCTCTGGTGCGATGAGTGGGTAAATGGTGAAATAAAGAAGAGTAAGGGTAGTTTTGAGTAAACGGGTGTCCGTTGGGCGCGGGGGATAGGTCAGTTGGTTAACAGATAGGTTATCCAGTAATAAATGGCCAACGGATCACTTAGAGTGTGAAATGGCAGGTGACAGTGACTGAGGAATACGGATGGGTGAAGTGGCGGTTACCGATTGGGGTAAAAATCATGGTGAGGGGGCTTTCCACGAGTGAATGGGGGGGAAGGACTGACAGAAATTATGGGATGTGACTCTTTTGGAAAGGTGGATGATGACATCAAGAGGTGACGAAGGCATGTCAGACAGTAGGAGGCGGTGGGACTTGGGTCCGGTAGATTCTTGCCACGTATAGATAGGGGCCCGCCAAAGGAAAGATTCCATTCCGGACCCCCCCCCCCCCTCAGTTAAAGGAAGATCAGTTGGGGAGGTCCAAAAAACACCTTGACTCATTGATCTGTGCACTGGCCTTTTGACCGCAGATCTATGCGCATCCTTTATCACATTCCGAACCCCCCCCCTCCATTAAAGGCAGAACGGACGGGGGGGGTCTGGAATCCAATATAGACCGTAGATCTACGTGCTTAAACTTGGGTCGTCCAGATGTGAGTGTGTATTATCAGCGATTTTGGACCCCCCACTTTCCGTTAAAGATAGAACGGTCGAGGGGGTCCGAAAAAATCTAACCACCATAGATCTGGGTGTAATTATCTGGACCATTGATATATGAGCGGAGCATAAGTGAGGGCGCGGAGAATACATGCACCTGAGAACTTAGGATAAGTGCATTTCACGGGTTTTTTCCCAAGGCTTTTCATGTATACACCACCACGGGGCTAGACAAACAACATTTTAAGCAGCTGAAACATGGTGCAACATTGATCACCCAGCTGGTTTTATTGAAGTAAAGCAACTAGCCTATATTCTAACCTAGCTTCCTATGACAATTAACCCATATTAGACTGTTGGGCTAAGAACTTACTCTACCTTGGGGCTATCTGACCAAGATTAGACAGTCTGGCCAATTTATTCACTAATCTAACATAAATACTTTGGCTAAGATTGAATGGTTTATCCAAGCTTATTCACTACCCTATCAACATCAATTTAAAAAATAACTTGGCCATGCTTGAAAGGTATGCACCGAGTTACTATTATTACATGTGGCTTTATTGAAATTATTTTATGTCCTCTTTTCTTTTTTCTTTTCTTTCTTTTTCTTTTTTCTTTTCTTTCTTTTCTTTTTCTTTTGTTTTCAAATTATTTGCAGAATGAAAAATCATTTGTCAACAAAAACACTAGAGAGAGATAATATTACAGTCACCAGTTGATACTATGACTTATATAGAACGGTCG
>ML782266.1:310923-356058 GCA_009831015.1 Picea engelmannii
GGGGGGGGGGGTCCGAAAAAATCTGACCACCATAGATCTGGGTGTAATTATCTGGACCATTGATATATGAGCGGAGCATAAGTGAGGGCGTGGAGAATACATGCACTGGAGAACTTAGGATAAGTGCATTTCACGGGTTTTTTCCCAAGGCTTTTCATGTATACACCACCACGGGGCTAGACAAACAACATTTTAAGCATCTGAAACATGGTGCAACATTGATCATCGAGCTGGTTTTATTGAAGTAAAGCAACTAGCCTATATTCTAACTGAGCTTCCTATGACAATTAACCCAGATTAGACTGTTGGGCTAAGAACTTACTCTACCCTGGGGCTATCTGACCAAGATTAGATAGTCTGGCGAGATTTATTCACTAATCTACCTAGATACTTTGGCTAAGATTGAACGGTTTAGCCAAGCTTATTCACTAACCCTATCAACATCAATTTAAAAAAGAACTTAGCCATGCTTGAAAGGTATGCACCAAGTTACTATTATTGCATGGGGCTTTATTGAAATTATTTTATGTCCTCTTTTCTTTTTTCTTTTCTTTCTGTTTCTTTCTTTTTCTTTTTTCTTTTCTTTCTTTTCTTTTTCTTTTCTTTTCAAATTATTTGCAGAATGAAAAATCATTTGTCAACAAAAACACTAGAGAGAGATAATATTCCAGTCACCAGTTGATACTATAACTTATAGGGTGATAACACATTGAATTAGCAAACCACTGAAATGAAAGATCATTAGTGCATCCGAAGATGATGTCATCTACATAAACCACAACAACTAATAAATCATCACCTTCAGATTTTATATATAGGTTATTGTCAACAGTACCTTTCTTGAACCCTTTGTCCTGTAGGAATTTGTCCAGTCTATTATATCAGGCTCGCCGTGCCTGTTTTAGTCCATATAACGCCTTTTTCAACTTACAGACATAGTTGGGATTATCAGTCAGTGAAAATCCTTCAGGTTGCTCCATGTATACTTCTTCTTCTAGGTCTCCATTAAGAAAAGTTGACTTAACATCCATCCGATATACTTTAAAGTTCTTATGACATGCATAGGCCAGAACCATTCTGATGGCTTCCAATCTTGCCACTGGTGCAAAATTTTCATCAAAATATTGTCCATCAACTTGTGCATACCCCTTACAGATAAATCTGTATTTATTCTTAACAATTTGTCCTTGTTCATTTATTTTATTCTTAAACACCCATTTGGAGCCAATTATATTCTTATCTACAAGTTTAGGAACAAATTCCCAAGTATTATTCTTCTCAATCTGATCCAGTTCCTCATTGATTGATTTTAACCAATTTTCATCTTCATTGGCTTCATTGAAGTTCTTGGGTTCCACCATGGATATGAAGGTTATATGTGATTGCTCGGTGTTTTTTATTATCCTTCTCCTAGTTTCTACACCTTTGTCTTTCTCACCAATTATCTGACTTGCATGATGATTCTTTTGAGTAGTTCTAGAGGAAGAATTTGATGTTGTCTATTGATTTGAGTATGCCTGAGTATTTGCATCTTCATCTGAATCAGATTCTTCTTGTTCTGATTCTTGGACCTGTTCAGCTTCAACTTCACCTATATCCTCTGTTGTTGATTCAGTATTGCTCACCTCTCTTACTGGGACTCCTTCATCAACTTTTATGTCAATACAATCAATCAATTTATGCAGCCTCTTATTATAGCATTTGTATCCTTTATTGTTTGTAGCATACCCTAAGAAGATGCCTTCATCACCCCTATCATCATACTTTCCAAGGTTCTCATTATTATTTTTTATGTAGCACTTACTCCCAAATACTTTGAAGTGTTTGATTGAAGCAGGTCTTCCATACCACAGTTCATAAGGTGGCTTGTCACTGTGTGGTATGCAGTGGGCTTTATTAACAACATGGATTGTTGTGTGTATTGCTTCTACCCAGTAGGTGTGACCAATGTTCTTCTCATTCATCATTGACCTGGCCATTTGCTACACGGTTTTGTTTTGCCTCTCAACTACTCCATTTTGTTGTGGAGTTCCCGGGATTGTGTATTCTCTCTTGATCCCATGTTTATCACAAAATTCCTTAAAATCACTTGACATAAATTCTCCTCCTCTATCTGATCTAACTTCCTTTAACCTCTTGCATGTTTGATTCTCAATTAAAACCTTAAATGTTTTAAATTTCTCAAATGCTTCAGCTTTTTCTTTGAGAAAAGCAACCCAAGTATGTCTGAAGTAATCGTCAATGATCAGCATAAAGTAGTTTTCCTTCCCTGTGCCTTCCTGTCTCAACGGTCCGCATAAATCCATATGAACTAATTGGAGTGGTTTCTTTGTTGAAGTAGAGCTCTTGGATTTAAACTGTGTCATGATTAGCTTTCCTACTTGGCAGGTTTTACACATAGAATTTTGTGGTTTTGATATTCTTGGAAGATCTTTTACTGCCTCTAGATTTTCGAGCTTGATTAAGTGATCAAAGTTTATATGTCCAAGTCTCCTATGCCATAACCAAATTTCATCATGTTTTCTTAGATTACATTCTTCTCTATCTTCTTTCAGCACATATACATTATTATCCATCCTTATTCCTTTAGCCACCACTTGTCCTGAGTTTACGGACTTTATATTGCAATCGTTGGAAGTGAACACCACTTCACATCCTCTGTCACACATTTGACTTACACTGAGAAAATTATGTTTCAACCCATCTACAAGTAGAACATCCAGGGATTTTCCTTTACCATTACTCAAACTCACCATCCCTTTACCCTTGATTTTACTAGGAGCATCATTTCCAAAGGTTACATTTCTTGATTTGCTTTCACTTAGAGACAGAAACTTAGTTTTGTCTCATGTCATATGTTTGGAGCATCCAATGTCAATATACCAAGGATTCTTTTGTCTTTGGGCTCACAACACTAATCCACACTTGTCATTTTCTTTCTTCTTCCAAACCTTGATGTTTTCAGCAAAGGGATTTAGATCTGATTCATAGTTCCGTAAGCGACAGTCTGTAGCTTTATGTCCATAACTATGGCAGGTGTAACATTCTGGTTCATTGAATAAAGGATCATAACGATTGTTATGCTTAACCTGTGTCATTTTCCCAGCCATCACATGATTTGCAGTTTGTGATTGTTTGTTACTTGGTTGTCTCATTCTTTGTTGTGGCAAATATCTATTCCTTGAGTGTTTTGATTACTCATATCTAAATCTTAAAGAACAGTTCACAGCTTTGTGACCAAAGTTAGAACAGAAAAAATAATATCCATAGAAAAATCCTTTGTACCTGGAAAATGGTTGTCTTCTTTGAGTAGGTCGATTTCTTCCATGTTGATGATTTCTTTGTTCTACAGATTTAATTTTGGTACTTTTTATTTCACTCTTCCTTCACAGTTGATTATCTTCCTCTGTTTCTCCATATTTTTTGTTGTCAATGAGTGTAGATTTGACAAACTTGATGGATTCTTTGTTGCTTCGCTGACTACAACTTGATCCTTCTTCATAACCCAAACCAGTTTTCAAGTTTGGATTCCTTTGTTGATTCAGAATGGTGGTTAATCCTTCTGAGGCTTTAATGCTTGGAAGATTTTGGAGATATAATTCTTTGAACTTCTCCATCTCTTTTCTGGTTTTTACTACCTCTTCTTCCAAGGCTTCACATCTTTCCTTCTTCTCTAATAATTGTTGTTTCAGAATGACCTCTGTTTTATTTTCCTCTTCTAACTCCACCTTTAGCACGGCAAAGTATTCATCAAGTTTTTTAGCATTCTTTTCAAACTGCATCAACAACTGTTTTTGTTTTCTCTTCTCAAGTCTGAGTCTGTCAATCTCTTCTAAGGCACTGATTAGTTCACCTTCCATATCAACCACATATTCCTCATAATTAACATCACTTCCTGTGTTTTGATTATCATAATCCTCTTTGGCCATAAGTAAAAATTCATTAACCTTATCTTCACAAGAAGAGTCATTATTTGTGTCTTCTGAAGAGTCATCATTGTTTACACATAAACTTTTCTTTTTACCAAATCTCCTGGATTTGTACTTCTTTTTGGCTTCAGAATTATGATCCTGCTTCTTATGTGGACACTTAGATGCAAAGTGACCTATATTTCCACAATTAAAACACTTGAAGGGAAACTTTCCTTGATACTTGCCTGATCCTTTCTTTAGTCTTCTCACAAATTTTTCTTCAATTTCATCAGGCTTAGATTCCTCATTCTTATCTACTTTAAAAGAAGCTTCTCTAGTGTTGGATTTATCTTTACCTATCCTCATTTCATATGCAGTCAATGTTCCTAGAAGTTGATCAAAATACAAAGATTTTAGATCATTAATTTCTTCTATGGTAAAGACCTTTGGGTTGAACCTATCTGGCAGAGATCTCAAAATTTTTTGAACTAAGGAGGCTTCCTCAATTTTTTCACCAAGAGATTTCATTGCATTTACTAGTTCTTCAACTCTCAGAAAGTACTTTCCAATAGTTTCATCTTCTTTCATCTATAGTTGTTCAAATTGTACTCTGTAGGTTTGAAGCTTGGCATCACTTACCTTCTCATTACCTTCATAACTTCTAATGAGTTTGTCCCACATGTCGTTGGCAGAAGTGCATAAATTTTACAATTTTTTCTTCTACAAGCCCACTAGGAATAGTATTCATAGCCTTAGCATTGAAGCTGAATTCTAGCTTGTCATCCTTATTAGCTAGTACAACTGGATTTACATAACCAGTCTCTACCACATCCTAGACATCTGCACCTAAATCCATTATGTAGGTTCTCATCCTAACTTTCCAAAAGGAAACGTTTATTCCATTGAACAGAGGTGGCTTGTTGGTTGAATTTCCTTCATGGCTAGTCATGTTTAAGCTCTAGGATCTACCCTTAGATAAAAGGGGTCGGCTCTAATACCAATTGTTGGACAACTAAGAGGGGGGGTGAGTCAATTGTTACTATGCTTAAAAAATTATGCCCATTTTAAACTCTCTACAGAACACTCAACGACGATCACAATAATGTAGACATGTAAGCAATAGAATATTCAACATTAATCACACACATGAAATATACAAAGACAGATATTTCATGAGGAAACCCATAAAGGGAAAAACCTCTTCTTCTTGATATGATAAGCAATCTTTATTTTATGTACATTATCATTCTTATGAGCTCCAACTCCTCTTGAAGCTACAACCTATGTTTTACAAGAAGCAAGTTGCTGAGAGCACCAACTCTTTGGTTTCTCTATCACCCACTAGAACGAAGCACCAACTCCCTGAGTGTTCCAGCACCAAATGGATGGAAGCACCAATTTCCAGTCACACAGGCACTGACCTGTATAACAGAGAACAATAGTTCTCCCTTGCACCACCTTGCCACCCTAGTTTTTCTAGCTACAACCAGATGGAAGCTACAACTCCATGTGTTCAAGCACCCACTTGAAACTATGAGGACAACAGTCCTCCCTAGCACCTCCCAACCACCCTAAAATATAAATCTTTGCTTGCTTGAATCTATTATAGTGATACAATATTCATCAATGGCTTACCAGTCTCATCATTGTTTTGATACACTGCTCTACTCTGCCTGCTTCAGTGTCCTCCTCCTCGCATCTTCATAATCTTTTTGTTATTCTATTATGTCTTTGCATGCGCACCTCAATTTTTTCTTCCTCTCTTAGATATGCATTTATGTTCTATGCACTACGTCTCTTATGTGTCTTTCATCTACTGCACACAGCCTACTTTTACGTGCATGGATCACTCTCAACCGAAGCAACTCTGTCTTCTTTATTCTGCGTATATTTATAATGCCAAGTATTCTGCCAGATCATATACCTAACTCTTCATCCCCTCAGGCGATTATGCTGAGTCTGTTCTTCATCTATGGTCATTACCCTAAGACTCTTTGGCTTCTATGGCAGCTACGGTCTTGGACTCTTTTCCATATATCAATCGTCTCTATTCTGAGTCTTCATTCCATTGACAGATACCTCAACACTCTTCATCTCCTCTGGCGATCACCCTGAGATTCTTCGAATTCTTTGGTAGATGCAATCAGTCGTTTTCTGCGGTTACAATCAGTCTGTCTCCAGTAATTACTAAGAGAACCTCTGTGCACTCATGTCTTTGGCGCCTTTTTCCTTCTCTGAGAAATCTACACAGTGGGTGCTATCTCTTCTTGCTAAGCCCCTACCTTCCACATTATCACGGTTGTGACCAAATGCCTATCCAATAGGTGCTTCAGGACTTCGCATTTCGAGATATCCAGCTATGAGTTGCCTTGATCTTCCCAACTCACAAAACTCCAAAATGGAGCCTCGCATTGCTATCTCCTTCTCCAATATTCCGTTGATTAGACCACAGGTTGTGACCATTCACTAATTAAAAAGGGTGTTTCATAGTTTCGGTGATCACTGAAGTGGAGCCTAGCGACATGCTAGCTCCTCTCTTAACTTTCTGTTGATGTGACCTTTCGATGTGACCGTGGGCCAAATCTTTCGAGCGCTTTGTAATTTCACGTTTTGTGTCTCATCTCCCTGGACAATCAACGGTCCAGATCTCTCCTCGATCCGACGGCTTAGATCAAGTTGCAATTCCGCGTTTCACGAATTTCTGCTGCGAGTTTCCTTGAATCTCCCAACTTGCAAAATCCAAAATACTCCATATCGGATTAATGGTCCAGATCTTTCCCTTCGATCGACGGCTGCGATCAAATCGCAATTTCGCGTTTCGTGATTTCCTGCTATGAGTTGCTTCGAATCTCTCAATTCGCGAAACTCCAAAATTCTTCACATCAGATCAACGGTCCAGAACTTTTCTTCAATCTGACAGCACAAATCCCATCGCGACTTCGCATATCACGAGTTTCTATGTCATGCTTCTTTGACTTCTCCAACTTGTGAGTCAGCGAAATGTTGATTGCTCACCATGTGTTCTATGGCTCCAACGGTCAGGATCATTTTGCGACCTCACATATTGCGAGTTCACATATCATGCTCCTTTGACTCCTCTAATGTGCAAGTCAGTGAAATTCTAGTCGCTCACCATGTGTCCTTTGGCTCCAATGGCCAGGATCATTTCGCAACCTCACATATCGCAAGTTCACATATCACGCTCCTTTGACTCCTACAATGTGAAAGTTAGTGAAATTTCAATCGCTCGCCACGTGTCCTCTAGCTCCAACGCCCAGGATCATTTTGTGACCTCGCATATCGCGAAGTTAGAGGATAGTACTCGGCCTTATCCTCTTCGCAGTTATAAAGGATCTGATGGTTGTTGGTCATCGGTGCTCAAATCTAATGTCTAAGATTTGTTCTCCTCTTCTGCGCGCTCCTCCTATTTGAATTCATATCTATCGGCCATCAGGAAATCGGGATGGGTGATCCAATGATCATTGTTTCTCATCATCCTGAGCTTACGCATCTTCCTGACTTGGAAGAATTTTTAATTTTCAAAGGTTCTCCAACCTTTGATTCTTCTGCGAGCCTTGATGCATGGGATCTCATCGGTGCGTCTCGGAACACGATATCTCCTGAGCTTTGGCAAAAGTTTCCCTCGGCCCTGGTGCACACTTGCGCTCTGTTTGCAACTCTGCGCTATTCCTCCTGAGCTTTTCAAGCTTGCTCATCTACGTCTTCCCAAAATACTTTTGGTGCCAACCTGGCACATTATGCCTTTCTCACATTTTTCCTTTCTCATCTTCTAGTCTCTTGAGCTTTGGTTCTTTGTTGTTATTACCTATAAACATGCCATCATCGCTGCCATTCTTGCCATGCACACTCTTCTTGTAAACCTTCCAACATCGTTGTTGTTCTTGCCATCAATGACAAGCACACTCTACCTATAAGCATGCCAACAAACCACTTAAGTTAGAGGAATTTTTGACTAAGAACCTCAAAAGTGTTCCCTAATGCATTATGGATTTCATGAGACCCAATGGAATCTCCACAACTTACCAAGACCCCAACTAGTGAATGAGGCCCAAGACAAATCCAAAGTAGCAATAGAGAGACTTGAATGGGTTGGCCAAAACACCTACCATAGAAAAGCATGTCACCAAGGGAAACAAGGATGAAAGAGGAACCCCCATGCCTAGTGTACCATCTGGTGTGATTGATATTCTTCTACTATCAATGATTCCATGTTGGATATGGGACTACATACATATGTACACATGGATTAAAAACATGTATAGAACCTATAATTTAATTTACACCTATGAGCCACCAAATGAGAGAGGAAAATATAAGTACAGTAAGGATAATTAAGATAATTAAATGTATGCCATATTTAATATGTGTGTGCATCTATGTGCACGCGTGTGTGTGGAATTGTTATTATTATATTTTTATATATTATTTTTTTGATTAATTACAATTATTGGACAAGTGGAGAATGTAGATCCATCTCAAACTAGGACTGACTAGATAGATTTTTTCACTCGAAATGGAACCCAAGAGGCATGATGTGGTCCCTTATATTTTTGTATGATGTTACTACCAACCTTTGTGACCTACTCGTGATATTTAATGTAGAGGAAGTATGACCAACACTTCATGCTAGAGAGAAATATGTAGATATTATTGTCAAAATTCCATGGGATGTGACTTATTTATTTTGGCATATTATTGGGGTGAAGGACCTTACATAAGATACTTTATGCAATCAATATCGACAAGAGAGGATATAAGATATGAGCAAGAGAGGATATGTCAAAATTCTACAAGTATTCATGGCGAGGACCATCACTAAGGCTAAACATGTCAAGGCTTAGAAGAGTGGTCATGAGGGCAGTGATAGTGGTGGTGGTGGTGGTGGTGGTTCCAACCCTATCACTAGTGTTAGCATGAGTACTAAGTCTATCACTTACATGTAAATATAATAAGAATTATTTTGTTTTTTTGTATATTATCACTTTTGTGTATATGCATATATGATTTATGCTCTTATTATATTGATTATATGCATTTTTTTTATTGTGTCACATAAATTATTTTCCTATTGTATTTATCATATTTGACTCATGAATGCATTGTGACAATTAGAGTAAGGTAACATGCTACAACAAGGACAATGGAGGGCGTAGATCAACCACTTGGTTTTATGGTGAAACTAAGAAATAAATTATTTTGCTATTGTATTTATCATGTTTGACTCATGAATGCAATGTGACAATTAGAGTAAGGTAACATGCTACAACAAGGACAATGGACGGTGTAGATCAACCACTTGGTTTTATGGTGAAACCAAGAAACCCTAGGATGGGAATAGAGGGAGAAAAGGGATAGAGAAAAGACCATTATATTAATTAGGTTTTAGGGTTGATTGTGTTATGTGGGGTTGTAGATTAGTTTGGGTAATTTAATTAGGGTTTGCACAAATAGAAAATAACAACAAATTAAAAAAGGACAATGAACTATCTAAGATTAATTTATCAGTTTTTGATGAGTTAGTTAACCTAATTTCTAGAAATGAAGGAGAGGGGGAAAGGAAGGAACAAACCTGGAAAAAAAAAACTAATGTAGGTCTTGAAGTTGCTTGGGCTAAAGATGAATGATACGACATACCTTCAAGAGAGTGTTGATCCCCCAAAATGTACTTGCACACATTGCTACGCCCTCCTCTATCTCTAATAAAATGTTAGATGGTGTATATGTGTGTGTGTGTGCATGTGTGTGTGTGTGTGAGTGATCATGTGCATGTGTATGTGTGAGAGAGAGAGAGAGAGTGATCGTGTGTGTGTGTGTGTGTGTGTGTGTGTGTGTGCATGTGCATGTGTGAGTATGTGCATGTGTGTGCGGGTGGGTGTGGGTGTGTGGGTGTGTGTGTGTGTGTGTGTGAGAGAGAGAGAGAGAGAGAGAAATCAAAAAGAGATTTACAAGGAGGAGAGTGATATAAATATGTTAAAAAATATCCTCAATGTGTAAGTGAATGTTACCCTATCAAATGGGAAAAACTTTACGTCCATTAGAAGTGTGCCATGAGTTTGATCATGAACTGCATGTTCAAGCCTTCTACCATAGGTAATTCCTTTGAAAAGTACACTTTGTTCTATGGGATGCAACTTATAATTGTGGTATGGCCTTTGAAATTTGTGGTTCATTAGATGTAGAGAAATCAAGAAAAGGGGCAAGCAAGGTTTGACCTAGTTGTCAATTTTCACATGCAACTCTATGTGACTAATTTTCAGATCTGAAAATTGCTTCCTAGTGAGCTAACAGTAAAACCCTAGTTTTTATCACTGAACAATTTTACACTGAAAATTATTGACTGAAAATATATGCAACAAAAACAACAAGATCATAGATGAATCATCAACACATATATGAAACACAAATTTCTATTTTGTAACCTTGTTAATTTAAGAAATTCTAAGGGAAAAACCATCCCTTCCAACCAATACAAATCCACCAAAAATTTGAGGACAACCTTGTCCTCCAATAACCATACAAATCAAAAAAACAAACCTCAACAATATCCCTGGAAATTTCCTCTACGCACAAATTTGTTGCAGACTACCTATACGACCTATTGATGTCACCTTTGAGCATGTACAATATTGTTCATGCCCAGAAAAATCGGTACGCGATTCACCTTACTGCAACCCGCGTATACGCGATTCACCTTCCTACAACATGTGTACATACAATATTGTGATCTCTGCAAAGTGCATATATACGTGATTCCTCCCTCTACAATATGCGTACAAGTTCATAAAACTTGTACGAACACCTTCGTATAATTCACTCTCTACGAGTTCCTCTCTCCTAGGCCAAATTTGCCACCCTTGCAGAATTTTCCTTTGTTTAAATCACCAAGTCTCCTAGCACAAGTGCAAACTCACTTATGCTAACTCTATCCTTACATAATGAGAAAATGTCACAATGACATTTCTCCTTTATATACAATTCCAATGAGTGAGTTTAGGCACCCCTTATAAACTCAACAATTAATTAGAATGGGTGTGATACCCCATCACAAACCCACAAAGCACATCAACTTTCCCATGAGGCTCTAGCCTCATTCCAGAACGGATTTCATTGAAATGAAAGGCTAATATGGTGCCAACGAATATTCCCACATGCCTAACACATTTTCATCTTGTGGGAATACCTCATGAAACTAAAATAAACAACACTCCCTCTTAGTGAGGGAGGTATCACATCCACCATCATCTAGATGTACCTTTTTCGCCCACAATGGAAGTGACTTTGTCTCCTCTACCAAAGTTACATTGGAATCCCCCTGATTGGTTTCTCCCTCTATCTATTCTACCACAAATTCACCCCAATCCTTCTGACTGGTTTCTCTCTCTGTCACTGAAGAAAATCTTTCTCTCCATTCATCATGACTGGTTGCATCCTCGGTCACTGAAGCAAATCTAGTTGTCCATTTTTTTGTTGGTTGTTCTTCATATAAGATAAGATCAACATTCAATATATTATTACAATAATGAGTGTTCCATATATAGGGAACATAAGGTGACCATCCATGAAAGGATGCGTCCCTTGAATAATCAATAACTATTTATTATTATCATTTAATTATTATATATGATATTTAATAATCAATAATAATCATATTATTAATAATCATCTTTAGAGAATATCTTCTCGATGTTTTCTAAACATCAACACTCTCTCTCAACGAGGGAGACATTCTGCAGCATGCCACTCTTGTCTTTGAAGTATACAAACTTCACCCTAGACTCATGACACTTGTCTGTCAGTCTTGGGAGACATCTCTCTCCCACCTAAACCGAGGAGAAACTCATTTTGTGGCTCTCCCTCTGAGCCAATTAATTCAGGCTCACTCTGGGTCCGCACGTAATAACATATAACATATTGAGTCTTTATCATTCCTTGTCAAATCACCATGACTAGGACAAAGAATATACCAAGATCTTTCACCACATGCACACACCTATGAGTGAATGTTGGCTTGATGCTAACTGACATGTGGAAAACACTTCAAGCACCTTGAGTCCATATTATTCCTTGTGATGATCAAGGAAGGACTACACCTGGGCCCATTTATCACAACTACACCTTTGTGATAAATGTATCCTATCTCCCTTGATCTACATCCCAATGTAAGAGAAGCTATGCCCGATTTTGAAACATCAACACTCCCTCTTATCTAGGGAGGTATATTTCCATAGCAGTACACAACTACTGTCTTGAGACACGCAATCTCCACCAGTGGTACAAAACCACCATAATAGTAAAAGATTTGTCACACATGGAACTCCCAGGTGGACTTATAGAGGCTAATCCCTCTAGGAATACTTAGGGTCAACTCCCCATAGTGTGAGACATCAAGAGTCAACTCCCTTGACATGTCCTCATGTTCTCTGGACATGGGATGATGAGCTATAAGCCCAAATGCACGTATTCCTTCTCGAATAAGTGTTCCACTTATCCCTTATTGAATAAGTGTCCTCACAGATCAACTCAACTCAATTCACAGAGGAGTACGATCTGGAGAAAGTTTGTCACACATGGCATTCCATGTGGACTTCTATGTTGAAATAATGTAACTGCAAAGAGTATTCTTATTATTATTGATATATTATTCATAGGATCAATCCCCATTAAAGATTGATCATGTTGGTTATTGTAATAGAACCAAATCCCCTTTTGCGGATTGGTCAAAAGACAATTGTAATAGGCAGAATAAGAATTCGGCCCCAACAGATATTAAAGAGACCCAGAAATATAATAAAGGTGGGTTTACCCACCCAATTTGAGAAGTCGGCCCTGCCAGTGAAGAGACACTTCACATATGCCAGACTTGTATAAATAAAGGAGGCTAGCACCTCACTTAGACACAACTCACTTGCTCAGTTTGAGAGACAAGTTCTGATCTGTTACTGGAGAAGAAAGAGAGTGGCACATATCTAGGAGAGGATTTTTTGTATTAGCATAAAAGATCTCTTGGCATTGTATTGGCTATCTATATTAAGGAAGTTTTGTTGGGTTTTCTTCCCCTAGAGGGTTTCCTAGGATAAATATTGTGTCTCTTGTGATTGTGTATTTCTCAGTGATCTTGGATTATGCTATTGTTATCGAATGAAATGCAAACATCTATAATAATGGCTTAAACATTAACATGGTATCAGAGCCAAGCTGAAGGAAGCATCTTTCACACGTGAAAAACGTCACTATTACCGTACATGAAAATAAGGGCTTTTTGGTGGTGAAGATTTTCAGCCCCAAAACCATCTAGAAAAGTGTGCCCTCCCCTAAGGATCATTTTGGCACTCTCAGCGCACCTTTTCAGTGGCTAGATCTCCCGAAAAGGGAAACCCTAGTTTCACAAAGTACCAGAAGTACCAGAAAACCAATGTACCAGAAGTACCAGAGTACCAGAGGTACCAGAAAACCAGAAGCACCAGTCCAGAAATCTGCAGATCAAGTTTGGAGGAGAAAAAGTTGGATTTTCTTATATCCAAACACACTAGGCTACTCGCCTCAGCCAAGCACACCTCCTGGTAAGTTCAGTTTTTATTTTGAGCACTTTCATTTTTTGGTACTTTTCCTAGCTCTAGGTAAAGATGTCTACAAACATTAAGCTTGTTGACAAGTTAGAAGGAGTGGAAAACTTTCGTGCCTGGAAGTATAGGATTGGCCTCATTCTTGAAGAGAATGACCTAGCAAGATTCGTCAAAGAAGAATTACCGGAACCTGATGATGCTGCATAAAAGGCAAAGCATCAAAAGGACACAATAAGGGCCAAAAGAATCACTGCATATTCAATCAAAGACCATTTGATTCCTTATGTGTCATCTAAGAAGACCCCGAAAGAAATGTTTGATGCCTTGACCAGCCTATATGAAGGAAAGAACATAAACCAGAAGATGAATCTTAGAACTCAACTGAAGAATATAAGGATGTAGAAAGGAGAAATGATTCAAGAATATTTCTCCGGGATCTCAGAATTCAAAGAACAGCTAGAAGCTATTGGAGATACCATAGACAAAAACAAACTCATAATGATGACCCTAAATGGTCTCACAAGACCTTGGGATGCCTTCATTCAGACAATATGTGCCAGAAAGGAGAAACTAAATTTTGACAGTCTATGGGAAGAATGCATCCAAGAAGAAACAAGAGTAGAGAATCGGGAAGCGTTACTAGCTAAGGATGATGATCAAGCCCTAGCTACTCACACCAAAGGAGAAAGGAAGAAACTCTACTTCCAAAAGGAGACTCATAAAGAGCCTCAACAATCAAATAAATTCAATCATAAAGAATCTCATCCAAGGAGATTTCAGAAGAGAGGACAATGAAAGGAAAGAGACTACTCATCTATACAATGCTATCATTGTGACAAGATGGGACACATTGCAAAGTTTTGTCCATCCAAACGAGAACAATACAAGAGAAAAAAAAAAGTGGCTCCATGCCCATGTAGTCGAAGATGAAGAGCCACCCACAAAGATGATAAGAGAGGAGATCAAAGACCATGTGTTGATCTCGGCCCTCTCGGGATCTGTAACACCTGGAGAGGACACTTGACTCATTGATAGTGGTGCATCCAAGCACATGACAGGACAAAGAAACATTCTCTCTTGTATCTCAGAGAAGAAGTTTTCTCAGAAAGTGACACTTGGAGATGATTACCAATATCCCATCAAGGGAGTGGGAGAATCAAACCATAAACTGAATTCCAGGGAATTCACTAAAAATGAAGGACGTACTATATGTGCCAGGCTTGAAGAAGAACCTACTCTCCATTTCAACTTTAGAGAAGAAAGGCTTCAGAGTTGCCTTTATAGATGGAGAAGTTCTTACGTGGGTTAAAGGAGAAACCTTAAATGAAGCAATCATCATTGGAAATGAATAAAATGGATTATATAAACTAAAGGGTCACTCAGTAGCTGCCATGACCCATGCCATTGAAGACTCGTGTGAGCTTTGTAATAGAAGGTTAGCCCACATCAACTACAAGGCACTACCATACATATGAAAAGCAGTCACAGGTTTACCAGAAACTCAAAGGTGACCATAAAGGCATATGCAATGGATGTGCACAAGGGAAGAATATCAAGAACCTGTTTCCAAAGAGGGACAACAAGTCAGAAGGAGTCCTAGAACTCATCCATTCAAAAGTGTGTGGCCCAATGCCATCATCCTCCATTAGCAGGTATGTATATTATGTATCATTCATTCATTATTACTCTCGTAAAACCTCAATATATTTCTTAAAGACTAAAGATGAAGTGTTCAGTAAGTTCAAGGAATTCAAAGCCTTGATAGAGAACCTTTCTGAAAAGAAGATTAAGATATGCAGGTCAGATAATGGAGGAGAATATACCTCAAAAGAGTTTGTGAACTTCTGCAAAGATGTTGGGATCAAGAGGGAACTCACTAGTCCCTATAATCCCCAACAAAATGGTGTAGCTGAACGGAAGAATAGAACCATACTGGAAGCTGTGAAGACTATAATCCATGATCAAGATCTTCCTATGTGCTTATGGGCAGAAGCAGCAATGGCAGTTGTTTATGTGCAGAACCGATTGTCCCATAGTGCACTTGGGCTCAAGACACCGGAAGAAATGTTCACCGGAAAGAAGCCAGAGGTAAGCCATCTCAAAATATTTGGTTGTTCAGTGTTTATTCATATACCTAAAGAAAAGAGAAACAAGATGGACCCTTCAGGAAAGAAGGGAATATTTGTGGGATACTGTGAGGTCTCCAAGGCCTTCAGAATCTATATACCAGGTCAACATCACATTGAGATCCGCAGGGATGTGACCTTTGATGAAGATGCAGCACTCAAGAAATCTAAAATATGCCAACTTGAATAGGTATATGAAGAGGAACCCGTAATCCCCAATACAACAATGAGGAAGGTTCCCAGAGCTGCTGAACAAGTGAGGGAAGTCGTAACTTCCCCTGATGAGGAACTTCTAGAAGACCATGATATAGTAGAAGTGCAAGAACCTCCTCAGAGGACGTTCCTCCATAAAAGAAAGCCGGCTTGGGCTAGAGAGCTTATTCAAGATGGAGAGAAGTACGGTGTTCCCCAAGGAACTACGAGACAAGTGAAAAGACCAAAGCCATTCTCAATTTATACGGCTTTGATGTGTGATCTCCTCGAAGAGGAGCCTACCTGTTTTGAAGAAGCCATTCGGAGGAAAGAATGGGCAAATGCCATGACAAAGGAATACCAATCCATAATGAAGAACAAAGTATGGGAAATAGTTCCCAGACCAAACAATAAAGATGTGGTATCCTCCAGATGGATCTTCAAAATAAAACATGTTGTTGATGGAAGTATTGAGAAGTATAAAGCAAGATTTGTCGCTCGTGGCTTTTCCCTGCATTGACTATGAAGAGACATTCACTCCTGTGGCCAGATACACTTTGATCAGAACCATCATATCTCTTGCAACTAAGATGAAGTGGAAGTTGCACTAGATGGACATGCAGACAGCTTTCCTAAACGGTGTTATCGAAGAGGAAGTGTATATAGAGAAACCTCAAGGATTTGAGGTTGAATACAGGAAGTCTCATGTTTGTAGATTGAAGAAAGCCTTATACGGATTGAAGCAAGCTCCTAGAGCTTGGTATGGCCATATAGACAGTTTCTTGACAAGCTTAGGCTTTACCAAGAGTAAAGCAAACTCAAATCTCTACTTCAAAATCATGAATAATGAGCTAGTAATCTTACTGCTATATGTGGATGATTTATTCTTAACTGGAGAAGAAAAGCTCATCACTGAATGTAAAAGGAGACTTGCCTCGGAATTTGAAATGAAAAACCTTGGCCTAATGCATTATTTATTAGGTATTGAGGTATGGCAGAGTCCTGAGAAGATCTTCCTTAACCAAGGGAAGTATACGGTCGAAATCTTGAAGAGATTCGACATGTTGGAATGCAATCCCATGAATACTCTCATGGAAGCGAAGCTGAAGCTATTGGTTGATACTTCATCAGAATTGATTGATGCCACACTGTATAGATAGATTATTGGATTGTTGATGTACCTGATGAACACCAGACCAGACATTGTTTTTTCCGTGAACACCTTGAGTCAGTTTCTGGTAGACCCCAGACGTGTTCACCTAGTGGATGCAAAACATGTGATGAGGTACCTTAAAGATACAATAGATTATGGTCTCAGCTATGATGGAAATCACGATTTCACATTGAGTGGATATACTGATGCAGATTGGGCAGGAAGTGTTTCTGACAGGAAAAGCACTTCAAGATGTTGTTTCAGTTTGGGATTAGCTATGATCTCATGGTAGAGTAGGAAGCAATCTAGTATTTCTCTCAACACAGTGGAAGCAGAATACATTGTGGCAGGTTCTGCTAGCTGCAAAGCTATATGGCTTTGAAAGTTGTTGACCGGCCTATTTGACTTAAAGATGAGAGAAACCATTATTCTATGTGACAACTAGAGCTACATAAAGATGATATAGAATCCTATATTCCACGATAGGTCGAAGCACATAGAGATCCATTATCATTACATCTGTGACATGGTACAGAGAGGAGCCTTAAAGATCCAATACATTAGCATGGATGAACAGGTTGTTGACGTGTTGACCAAGCCTTTATCTCATGTAAAGTTTGAGTACTTCTGAGATAAGCTTGGCATAGTCCGAAAGGACCTTCCTTGAAAGGGGGAGTAGATGTGATGTTCCTTGCTTCTGACCTAGCTATCAGACGTAAAGCAAGATGTGATGTGTTCCTTGCTTCTGACACAATTGTCAGACGTAAAGCAAGATGTGATGTGTTCCTTGCTTCTGACCTAGTTGTCAGACGAAAAGCAAGATGAGATGTGTACCTTGCTTATGACCCAGTTGTCAGACGTAAAGCAAGATGTGATGTGTTCCTTGCTTCTGACCTAGTTGTCAGACGTAAAGCAAGATGAGATGTGTACCTTGCTTCTGACCCAGTTGTTAGATGTAAAGCAAGATGTGATGTGTTTCTTGCTTCTGACCTAGTTTTCAGACGTAAAGAAAGACGAGATGTGTACCTTGCTTCTGACCGAGTTGTCAGACATAAAGAAAGATAAGATGTTCCTTGCTTCTGACCCAGTTGTTAGACGTAAAGCAAGATGAGACGTTCCTTGCTTCTGACTGAGTTGTCAAACATAAAGCAAGATGATATGATGAGATTAGCACTGAGCTTTCGGTTGGATAGTTGTGATGCAAAGCCAGTCTAATATCCTGCTTCCAACCTGATGGTTGTGACGTAAAGCAAGACAAGTATCTTGCTTTCAGCTTCAGTGTTGTGACGTAAAGCAAGACAATGAGATGAGACAAGTATTGAGCTTCCAACTTGATAGTTGTCACGTAAAGTTAGTCTTGTATTATGATGATCCAGCCTTGTGTTGTGATGATGATGATGATGATGTATCTGTTTTTATACTAATACATATTGATGCAGATGATGATGGCATTCCTTTGAAAACGACGATGTTGTCGATGAAGAAAACTTCCGATGATTTATAGATACGCCAGCTAGTGTTCCAAGATGATATTGATGATGTTGTCCTCTCACTCACTTGATGTTGTTGATAATGTTGTCCTCTCTCTCTTGCATGATGCTACTGAAGAATACCCTTCTTGTTAAGGGGGAGTGTTGAAATATTTTAACTGCAAAGAGTATTCTTATTATTATTGATATAGTATTCATAGGATCAATCCCCATTGAGGATTGATCATGTCGGTTATTGTAATAGGACCAAATCCCCTTTTGTGGATTGGTCAAAAAACAATTGTAATAGGCAGAATAAGAAGTCGGCCCCAATAGATATTAAAGAGACCCAGAAATATAATAAAGGTGGATTTACCCACCCAGTTTGAGAAGTCGGCCCTGCCAGTGAAGAGACACTTCACATGTGCCAGACTTGTATAAATAAAGGAGGCTAGCGCCTCACTTAGACACAACTCACTTGCTCAATTTGAGAGACAAGTTCTGATCTGTTACCGGAGAAGAAGGAGAGAGAGAGTGGCGCATATCTAGGAGAGGATTTTTTGTATTAGCATAAGAGATCTCTTGGCATTGTATTGGCTATCTATATTAAGGAAGTTTTGATGTGTTTTCTCCCCCTAGAGGGTTTCCCAAGATAAATGTTGTGTCTCTTGTGATTGTGTATTTATCAGTGATTTTGGATTATGCTATTGTTATCTAATGAAATGCAAACATCTATAATAATGGCTTAAAAATTAACATTCTAGAGGTTACACCCTCTAGAAACACTAGGGTCAACTCCCATAGTGTATGACGTCAAGGGTCAACTCCCTTGACATGTCCTCATGTTCTCTCCACATGGGACATTGGGTTATAATCCCAACTACACTTATTCCTTCTCGAATAAGTGTTCCACTTATCTGTTCTCGGATAAGTGTCCTCACAAATCAACTCAACTCAGTCACAGAGGAGTACGATTTGGAGAATGTCTCAAGAAGTTGCAACCATCAACACTCCCTCTCAGCGAGGGAGGCATTCTCGGCCATGCCAAGTCTGTCACGAAAGTACTTAAACTTCATCCTAGTTTGGTAAGAACATCAACAACCTCCTCATCTGTAGGAAGCTATTGCACCAATACTTCCTTCCTTTGCACCATGTCTTGGATGAAATGGTACTTGATCTCAAGGTGGTTCGATTTGTCACGAAACACTGGATTATCATAGATCTTCACACAAATTTAGCTACCATAATGAATAATGATGGAATCCAGCACATGTTTGAATAAATATGCAAGGAGCTTGTGAAGCCACACTGCTTCACAGACTGTCATACTTAATGCAATGAACTCTTCTTTTGTTGTGCTCAAATCCACAAAAGTTCATTTCCTGCTACACCAGGAAACCATGGAAGATCCCAAAGTGAAGCAACACCTGAAGGTGTTCTTTCTATCCACTGTGCTCCCTTCCCAATCAGAGTCAATATATTCCTGCCATATCATATCAATACTGGAAGTATATCTCAGACCACGTCGAACTGTGCCTCGCAAGTATCTCAACACATGTTTCACAACAATCTAGTGTGTCTATCTCAACTGACCTATAAAATTGGCTAAGTGCACTCACTGCATAGAAAATATTTGGTCTGGTGTTAACCAGATACATCAATTATCCAATCAGTTGTCTATACAGAGTCAGATCAATTTCGTCAAAATCGAAAGAAGACACACTTAGTTTCTTTAGATTCGTCATCATTGGTATAGCCACGGGCTTGAAGTTCAGTATCCCAAACTTATTCAATATCTCAATTGTGTACTCCCCCTAACTCGGGAAGATCTCATCAGTTCTCTGCCACATTGCTAGTCCCAAGAAGTAGTGAATCATACCAAGGTCCTTCATCTCGAACTCAAAGGCCAACGCATACTTGCATTCAATAATAAATCTCTATGTACCTGTGAGGAATAAATCATCAACGTAGAGGACCAAAATCAAGGCCTCACCATTAACAGTTTTGTAGTATAGATTGGGATCAACAACACTTTTGCTAAAGCCCAAACTCATCAGGTGTCCATCAATCCTCGCATACCAAGCTCAAGGTGCCTGTTTGAGTCCATACAGGGCCTTCTTCAACCTACACACATGAGACTCCTTCTCATGTATGACGAGACCATCTGGTTGCTCGATGTATATTTCTTCCCCAAACTCTCAATTGAGAAAGGTTGTACTCACATCATTCTGATGTAGTTTCCAACACATGGATGTTGCGAGGGTAATAATCATTCGAATAAAAGTGTATCGAGCAACAAGAGAAAATGTCTCCTCTTAATATATTCCCTCCACCTAAGAGAATCCTCTAGCAACAAAACTTGTTGTGTGCTTCTTAATGCTTCCATCAGTTGTATGTTTGATCTTATAGATCCATTTGGAAGTCATTACAGACTTCCTTTCAGGTCTCGAAACAATATACCACACATCATTCTTCATGATGGACTGATAGTCCTCCATCATGGCATGTCTCCATACTAGATGCCTCTTTATAACATGAAGGCTCAGAATCAATGATGTGGCTCATAGCTGTGGCATAGAACGGATATCTTTGAGGTCTCTTTCTCTCTCAGAAGGTACCACGAGGAGCTACATGTCTTTCTGCCTCCTGCAGAGTCTGACGAGTCCATGTACGTCTCTTCTGACCTACTACGATATTTATGGGAACATCAATTGGAGGTACAAGATCAATGGGATCAATAGGCTCAATTGTCTCCCTCTAAACTATTGGAGGGTGAGGGGGAGAAGGAACCATCTCTTCTTGTTTCTCACTATCAATATCCATGTGAGATCCTCTAGATCTCATGAAGGCTACCTCCTCCTCAAACGTAACATCTATGCTCACCTCAATCTGATTTTACCAAGGGATGTAGATCCGGTATGCCTTCGAAGACTCATTGTACCCCAAAAATGTACCCTTTCTTCCTGAAGGGTCTATCTTGGTCATTTTCTCTTTGTGTATATGAATGTATACTAGACACCCAAATATCCTGAAGTGTCCAACCTCAGGGTTCACTCCGGTGAAGGCCTCCTCGAGAGTCACGTTCCTTAAAGTCTTATTAGGACTTCTATTTTGAACATACATTGCATTCATAGGAATAGTGTTTCACAAATGAATATGTCCATATACTTTTTATCTCAAGTATTCTGCGAATAAATAGGGCAGTCGTCCTAGAAATCTGAATTCCAAATTTCCCAAAACAGTAAGTTGTTTACATATGTTTGATCATCATGTTGAGAATGAATGTGTCGGTTTCGCTAAAATCCATTGATTTTGGAAACGATGAAGCCAACAATTCCACAAAAGACTGACCACCAAGCATGTCTGAAGTTTTTCATTGATCTTGATTACTGAGAATCTCAGATGATCAATATCCCATATGTGATATATGACTAACTTCCCATTTACGGTCATAAAGTCTGATCTATATGCATCTTCGTGAAAACAAATCTCAAGCCCTTTAACTTAAGTCAAGCATAAAACTCTGGATCGTAGGCCCAAATGTTGAGTTCATGTCTAGGAGCATCCTTGTTATACTCACGGTGACAAGTGATTAACAGGTTTTGCACAACAGTTGCAGTAGATGTTCCATTCCACCAGTAATTCAACAAATTTAGTGGAAATGGAGACCAATCAGAGTATTCCACGTCGAACACTATTCCATTCCCTAAGCTTCGTATGAATATATTATTGCCCAGAATTGTAGAGCTCAGTACATGGTCAAAACCAATGTGAAGTGCATCGATTAGGGTTTGAGCACTGGAAATGTGTGTCAATTTCTTAGTAGATGGCTCGTACATCTCACCCCATGGATCAGTTTGATCACTGCATGCTCCGAACACGTAAATTCTTCCATGAACAGTGGCGTCAAAAGTCCCTCGCCTGGATATAATGGTGGGAGCTATACCACACCATTTATACATTTTTGGATCATACACATAGACATTGTTGTGCTTGAATCTGTCTATTCGACCACCGATAACGTATATTATTTTTCATCTACAGAAAATCATAGGTCAAACAAATATGCAGGAGGCATAATTTGATGGACGCTTCTCTGAATGCAGTCCATAGGTATCCCTAAAAGCGCAAGTGTCTTATCCCAAACTTGGAGACATTTATCACTATCGGTAGCTTGTGCAAAAACTTTGTTTGGATTGTAATTAGAACTGTAATATATACATCATGTTGAATATCATTTTCGTCGTATCTCTCTTGCACTAGCACAAAACAATACCTTTTGCTGTAACTGGGTACAGCTCCCCTCACAATATTTGTGTTGACGATCCCCAGGGATGATCAACAATCACTTGGATTGTTGCTTTTGTAGTAAATTTGCTCAAAGATCGGAAGATATTTCACTCATCCGCTCCCATCAGCCTGTCAATGGCGATTCTAGAGAAATCCACAACAGTTACCTTTGTACTGAAGGTGAGTTTTGACTCGAGTTTAACCATGCAGGGAAATCCATATAAAAGCATTGCCCACCACAGTAAACCAACTTTCCTCTAGCAGGCATGAATTGCCCCATTTTCTTGGGCCTTCCCATGAGGGAAACAGCCTAGTCCCGCTCTGATACCATGTTGGTTGTTCTTCATATAATATAAGATCAACATTCAATATATTATTACAATAATGAGTGTTCCATATATAGGGAACTTAAGGTGACCATCCATGAAAGGATGCATCCCTTAAATAATCAATAATTATTTATTATTATCATTTACTTATTATATATGATATTTAATAATCAATAATAATCATATTATTAATTATTATCTTTAGACAATGTCTTCCTGATGTTGTCTAAACATCAACATTTTCCTCATTGGCTACTCCCTTTGTGACTGAAGAAAATCCTACTCTCTTGTCTTCTTGACTATCTTCCTCCTCTGTCACTATAGAAAAATTTGTTGAAACAATTGAATCCTCCATGGAGGGCACACAACGCCTAGAAGAATCTTGCCTCTAAACCTTATGTATGGCCTCCTCAACCTATGACACATGATTGTCAATCCTGGAAGATGCCCCTCTCCCACCTGAACCTGAGGGGGAACTCCCTCTAATCCAACTAAATCTCTTTGAGATCGGGCTCCCTCTGAGTCTGCATTCTCCCTACGAAACCTGACTTCCTCTAAGTCTATACAATATCCATAGCCATTTGCTCCCTCTAACCCTTCTGACCTCCTCTGAAGCCTAATCGCATATGAACAGTCTTAGGATGTTGCTCCTCTCTCCTGGATAATGAGGATGACTCCCTCTAAATTCTGGCTCCCTCTGAGCTGACATTATTCATGGGGTTACCTATTGCATCATTGGTGGAGCTACCTACTCCCTCTAAAATTGTGCTACTCGTGGGGCCACTTGCCTCACCACTGGTGGAGCTACCTTCTCCTCCTCATTTGTCTCTCTGCTATTGTTGGAAATAGCTCTCATAGGTTGGTCCCTCAGCCTATATAAGTTGTCCTCCCTAACTCCAATATCCACTATTGATCTAAAGTTATATCACTTGGGCACAAATAGCACATATCCATCTTGAAATAATATATGGTAGCCCTTCTTATCAATCTCTGAGACCGAGAGAACACTCCTCCTAAGTTATGGCACCCATAACACATTTGACACCCTCAACACCTCACTTGAATTCGGTCTGAACGATATCGTACTAGATCCTCATACTACATGCTTGGTTCCCATACCAAGCTCCACACACAAGTATGAACTAGTCTCTTTGAAGCTATCAAATAACTCTCATGCACCTATCATATGGAAAGATGCTTTGTTATCCACCAACCCAGCCCCCCCATTAGAGATTGTACCTGAAAGGGCGGAGACAAACAAGATTTCCCTCTAGAACATGTTTGCAACCTCATCAACCTCTGTTGTTGATGTATGTTTCCTTCTTCCCCTTCCCCTTCGGTGTGGAAACTGTGAAGCATAGTGCCCAAATTCATGACACTCAAAACATTTAATCTTACTAAGATCCTTCCTTTGTCTCGGATATGGAGATGCTTCTCTCTTCAGAGAAACCCTTCTTCCAGGAGAACCTATTCTACTTGGAGAACCTCATATTCCCTTCCTAGAGTGGGTTGCATGGGCCTGCTTCTCATCACTTCTACTCTTCACAATACCATCCATATCATCCCTGGACACTAACTTGGTCTCCTCCTAGATACCATCGATCCATAATCTATCAAAGTATGGTAACTTGTCTCGTGCAAAAATATCCTGCACAAATGGTTCCCAAGACTTGGGAATACTTATCAACGCTACATTCACCAACTCAACATCATCCATTGTCTCACCAATAGTTGTGTGTTGATCTCAAATCTGAGTGATATTCATAAGGTAGCTGACAACTGTGTCCTCACTGGTCATCCTGACAATTTGAAGTCGGTGCTTCAAATGTAGCATTCTTCTTGTATTATTTTTTTTTTATAGAAGCACCAAAGCATCATACATCTCCTTGGAATATGTCTTCTCAGCAATGTGAGGAATCAAATGATCCTTCACGGATTCTAGCAACACTCACTTGGCCCTTAATTCTTTCTTCTTGTGAGCTACCAATTATTGTGGATCGGTAGGAACTATAATCGCACTCTCAACATACTCCTTGAGATCATTATTTTACAACAAAAGAAGAACTATTTCCTTCCAAGACCAAAAGTTTGTTTCCCCTTCCAACCTGTCCTTAATCTTTAATGTGTTCACCATTTTGACCTTCCCAAAACAAGAACAAGAAAAAAACCAAGAACAACATGTTGATGATTAAAATTGTCAACAAAGTTTTTCCCGCAAAGTGTTTCTAAATCCTATTATTATAAAAAACTAAATAATACTAGTAGGTGGGACCCCCTTGAACTATTGAATATCAGATCTGTAAATTTTTTATGTTGTGATGATATGTGACATGGATTACATGGTTGATGAGATATTGTTGTTATTAGTTATGATTTGAGCTTATGAAGTGTTGATTCCCGATGTTACTACAGCCTATGACATTCATTAATATCATTTATTTTTGTTCCTATTGCACCTGCACAATAAACATGTTAGTGAAATTACATGAAGGACAGTTTTGAGAAAGGAAAAATACCATAACAAATGCACAGAAAAGGGACCTAGTTCTGTAATACTACATGTGAACAATTAGAAGGAAATGAGAAACAATTGCAAAAGGGAAGATTTTAAGACTATCATAAACTATACTACATGCATGAAAAGACTTAATGATTATTGTTTAATCCTAGCTAGCAAGTAAATGGATATGCATTTTTTATTGAGTTATGTGGTTAATATGCATATGGTATGAAATGTTGGTGGCGCAATTGGCAAGGTGATAGTGCTAATGGATATGGATTTATTAATTGAATTATGTGGTCGATATACATATGGTATATTTGGATAGATTGAATGTCGGTGGCTCATATGACAAGGTAATGGGCGTTAATGGTTATGCATTTTTGTTTGAGTTATATAATAAGGAATTGGATATATGATGTGGAGAACGCATTTGGCAAGTAATATGTGCAGATTCCAATGCAGATTTGATTGATGGTGTTAATGAAGAACTCGTTGGCATGTACTAGTAAATTAATGCATTGTGGGTGGAGGCAACGTGCATTTACTACACGTCCCCTTTACCCCTCCCGTTAGCCACCACCCTAGTCGGGCTATTGTTCCATCTTGTTGTTGTGGTTATGCTCCAATTTTTTAGCGAGGAGGAACCATTCGGCCAGCTCTTGTTTTAAGAAATTTGATTACAGGTATGTCTTTTTTTGGCCATTCATGACTTTGCTCTAGTTATGAAATGATTACTAGCTCAGGTGTATTGGTTTGTGTTTTCCTAAGTGTTGCAACTTTGTGAAATTTGGGTTCTTGGAATGAAGAGTCGTGGTTCTTCCTGTAATAATTTTAAGTTCGTAGAAGTTATTCGTTTTCCTGGGTGATGGTTCTTTGTTATCTCTGTTGGTTTACTTGGAAGTTTTTCCTTTAGTCTTGGGTGGATATCTATCTTCACACACTATCACCAAATCCAGTCTTTGGCTTCATGGGTTTAATGGTCGAAATTTTTCTACGTCACTGTGTTTTGTTCACTTTGGCATTGGTTTTTTTCACCACTAAGGGTCACGAAATGGGTTCTCATGTTTTTACTCGGCCTTGTCTTCACCTCCGTGTTGTGGTTTCTTGATCGAGGAGCATGAGGGTTATACCATGCGTGCGTTAACTGCCAGGCCGAACTAGAGCCCTACCTTTTAGTTGTGTCCCCCTTTCATGGATTTGTACCCATCCATGAATGAGTCGTTGTTCTTCCTGTGTGCACCATGGCCTCGGATTTTTCACCATTATAAAGAGTGGCTCTGATCTCCATGTGTTGGCTATGGAACAGACCTTAGCCCTCCAGTATGAAGATTGATACAGAAGACCAGCCTAGCATGTTGGTCTTACGACTTGGTTATGGTTGGTTGGTGGTATAATTGTCGACTAGTTTGAGCACGGGCTTGACTAGTTGGTCGTGTGACAGTCGAGTTGGTTATGGTCATTGACTATGTTATAACAGTGGAAAACCCTAAATGGCCAATTACACTTTCAAAGTACACAGTTACGCTCCTTATAATAATGACTCGGTATTGTTAATGGAGAAGGCCTCTACCCCGATTCGAATTGATGCGTGGGTATGCATAATTGCCACATCTTGTTAGGTTGATTGATTCTTTGAGACAGTGGAGAATTGTTTGGTTGGTACACAGTCACTAGTATTTGAACTAATTATTATTTGGATGATTAGTTGGCATTGGTTACAACTCACGCATGTCGCGTTGTGTGGATGGTGTTTTGCAAAATGAAATAATAGTCATGGTAACTTTGGTTTTCTTTGGGGCCGAATGATTATTGAACCGGATGACTGTAGAAAACATATCCACTGCATCCTTATGTTTGTTCAATTGTATAAGCATGATTTTTCACAGCATGGTCGATTACGGTGTGACTAAATCGAAGCAACATTGTATTAAGTCGATGGCTCAACCCGATGGGTTGAGTTATTTTCGTGACTGTGTGTTTGTTGTGTTAAGTGGAAATGTTGCATCCTAGGGTTTTGTTAGTTGTGCACTATGTATAACATAGATGGCTTGAGTTCTCACAGTCATAGATACTCACAGAGTTTTTGAGAACGTTTTGTTTCATCCCGATCATTTGTTGAGACAGGCTTGTTGTTGATACCTCGTCATGTTGGATGGATGGCCCAGCTTTTAAGTCACATTGAATTGTTTTTTTTACAGTGGTAGAACTACATTGCCTGGGCGAATTACCCTGTGCATAGCTTGTGTATAAATGGTGGTTGTTGGTTGTATGATTAATTGTCAATTCGGGTGTGGCAATTTGGTCTTGATTATTTTGGTTACTTCCTATATATGTATAACAAATATCATTGTATTTAAATGATAGGCCCGATTGAAGTGATAGTGACTTCATTGTTAATTCGAAAACATGACTTTTGAGTGGATTGAAGAAATGCATGGGCAGTGGTTGATTTTGATAGTTTACAGATTGGAAATGGATATTGTTCGTAAATTGTTATAAAATGCAAAGTATGTGAATGAAGGGAACAGAGCCTCTTACAAATTGTGTGGAATACATATTGTCCTGCGGTAGCACTGTGTTGGATATTTGATTATGAACAGTGAACTAGTTAAATTGCACAGAACTTGTTGATGGTTGATGCATCTCTTTTCACAGCATGTTTTATGGATCACTTAATTAATTTCATGAATAGTAATCATATTTCTTCCCTTCCATGATTTCATTTTCTGCTAATTACAAATCCCGTCACCTTCCCATTTCATTTTTTCACTCCCTGTTCTGAGATTGATTACAGTCAAGAGAATTTCAGTGTTAAGGCAGTTGGAAGTGGTAGTGTCTTATGTGGATTGCAGTGATGTTTTATCGGTTTGCTTTTTAGTTGATTGTTGTTGTCATTGAGTAGTGACCATGTCTTTTCCCCCTCATTATATCATATTTTCGCTCAATACAACCCCCTCACATATCCCAGAACCCATTTTCACCCCCTGCTCATTGATTAACAGTAAAAGAATTTGTATGGATTGGATTGCAAGAGTCTGATACATTGTTGAGCCAAATCTATTTCATATTTTTAATAGTTGTCATGTATGGTTATTTAAAAGACTATTTGCTAACCAATCATGCATGCAGGATGATTTTTTTCAGTCAAGGTAGCCATGGTCGAGGTAACAGAGGTAAAGGTAATTGGAACTGAGGCCCAAGAAGGCCCAGGTTCTCCATACATTTTGACGTTGATTCACAAGAGCTTGGCCAATTGTTTCATGTGAGATTCTTCAATTGGACTGGGCAGGGAATAGTCCAACCTAGGCCAGAAAGGCCTCCTTTCCAAGCCTCGCAAGCACCTCGTATCCCTATACCTCCTCATGTCTCATTACAACTCGAAGTCCCTGAAAATGATGGATGGCAGGAGATTGTCCACCCGTTCGTCTCCCAACATCGTGGCTGGCCCAACTTGTCTTTTCCTGCTCCTTCGTCGGTTAACCCCATTTCCCAAGCTGCCCCTGACCACTCGCCAGTGCAATCCTCCCATGCTAGCAAGATATTGAAAATTGAGGCCCACCATGCCCTTGATAAAGGAAAAGCCATTGTTTCCCCCTCCTCACCCTCCAATGGCTCTAACAAATATCTGTCTTCCCGAATGCATTTGAAGGATGATTGTTCCAACGTGATCAGCGAGATTAGGCCTAAAGGATCTGCATAGCCAAAGGAAAATTCAGGGAAATCAAGAGGTGACAGCAACAATCAAGGAAAGGTTGCATCACAGACTGGCAAATATGACTTTTGAGTTTTTATTATATCTATTGTTTTATGACAGTTGACTTCAGGGATCTTTGGACAGCATGTTTATTTTGGATATATATGAGTATTAATTTTGAAATAAATTTCAAATTTCATGAATTTAAATTACCAAAAGTGAATATGTTGATGGGAGACACAAGGAGGTGTATTTTGCTTAACTAATGGTTATGCTATTATTGTTATGATTGTTATGAACTAAAGGGAGTCACAAGGGGTCCCACCTACTAGTTATTATTTATTTATGACCCTTATTATAATTATTACTCTTCCCCCTAACTAAAGTTAGTTGAGTCTTTTAATTAACTTAACTAATGAATTGGGTCAACTTCTTCAACCAATTCTAACTTGTTAAAAGCAAAAGGAAAGGGAGGAACAAAGGAGGATAGAAGAAGAAGCATGCTAAGGTTTGCTCTTTGAGTTTATGTTGAGATAGTTCAGTTTTCATTCATTCATATATTCATCACAGCTTAATTCTCTTTTATGATAGCAGGGTCTTGATGTAGACAGCAATATTTAGGGCTGAATCAAATCATTCAGACACTTGTTTTTCAGAGGTGTTGATCTATCTTTGATAATCTGTGTAGACTTGTCTGTTTGTGAATTAGTTTTCATGACTGATAAAGGCTATTGTGCATAGTCAAGTGGGCAGTAATCTGTGGCAAGATGATCCATCTTTTAGAGTTCAGTTTTTGTTTTCTGTCAGGGGTCATTTTGTATGTTCCATCGAGGATGTCTAAGTTTGACTTTGGTCCAAGATTTCTGTATGAGATTTTGTAAATAAAATGACTCTTTCGTGAATTGGAATGAAATAAAGGATTGATTTATGTCTCATCTGTCTTGATTATCATCTTGGTGTCTTTACTTATGTTCTTACATTTATTTCAGCAACTGTTATATTCAGAAAATTACATAAAAAGTGAATTTCCAGCAAGCTTTTTATTGATAAAATACTAGCCTAAGCACTCGTAATTAATACTTGTGAGTTAGGATGTTATTTTTGTTGGCTATAAACATAGGGTGATATTCTCGTCTACTTTTATTTAGCCAAGTAAAGTCTGAAAATTCTTGAGTAAGATCATTTCATATATTTTCCTCAACACAACACTCATCCAATGTTGTAGCCAACAATATTTCTCAAGATGATCCCCTTCTCTTCAAATCCCAAGCTTTGATACCATGTCAAGTTTCACATGCAAATCTATGTGACCAATTTTCATACCTTTGTCTCCCACACTGGAAGTGACTTTGTCTCGTCTACCATAGGTGCATTGTATTCCTCCTGATTGGTTTCTCCCTCTGTCTCTTCTACCACAATTGAACTCCAATCCTCCTGACTAGTTTCTCTCTCTATCACCGAAGCAGATCTTTCTCTATAGTCCTCCTGACTGGTTGCATCCTCGGTCACTGAAGCAAATCGTTTTGTCCAATCTGCCTCACTGGATGCTCGCTCTGTGACTGAAGAAAATCCCACTCTCTTGTCTTCTTGATTATCTGCCTCCTTTATCATTGTAAAAGAACCTGCTGAAACATTTGAATCCTCCATGGAGAACACACAACTCCTAGAAGCCTCTTGCCTCTAAACTTTTTGCCTGGCCTCCTCAACCTATGACACATGCATGTCAGTCCTGGAACATACCTCTCTCCCACCTGAACTTGAGGGGGAACTCCCTCTAATCCAACTGACTCTCTTTGATATCGGGCTCCCTCTGAGTCTGCATGCTCCCTTTGAAACTTGACTCCCTCTAAGTCTATATAATCTCCAGAGCCATCTACTCCCTCTAAACCTGTTGACCTCCTCTGAAGTCTAATGTCCTATGAATAGTCTTGGTAGGTTGCTCCTCCCTCCTAGATATTGAGGGATGACTCCCTCTAAACTTTGGCTCCCTCTGAGCTGACATTACTTGTGGGGCTACCTATCACATCATTGGTGGAGCTACCTACTCCCTCTAAACATGTGCTACTGGTGGGGCCACCTGCCTCACCACTGGTGGATCTACCTGCTCCTCCTCATCTATCTCTCTTCTACTATTGGAAATAGATCTCATAGGCTAGCCCCTCATCCTATACAAGTTTCTCTCCCTAACTCCAACAACCACTATTGATCTAAACCTAGATTGGTTGGGCACAAATAACACATATCCATCTCAAAATAATATATGGTAGCCCTTCTTCTCAATCTCCAACACTGAGAGAACACTCCTCCTGAGTTTTGGCACCCATAACACATTTGACACCCTCAACACCTTACTTGACTTCAGTCTGAATGATATCGTACCAGATTCTTGTACTACATGCTTGGTTCCCATACCAAGATCCCACACAAGTCTGAACAAGTCTCTCTGAATCTGTCAAATAACTCTTGTGCACCTGTCATATGGCAAGATGATTCGTTATCCACCAACCAAGTCCCCTTGCTAGAGACTGTACCTGAAAGGGAGGAGACCAACAAGATCTCCCTCTAAAACATGTTTGCAACCTCATGAACCTCTGTTGTTGATGTATGTTTCCTTCTTGCCCTTCCCCTCCGATGTGGACACTATGAAGCATAGTGCCCAAAGTCATGACACTCAAAACATATAATATTACTAAGATCCTTCCTCCATCTTGGCTCTGGAGACGCTTCTCTCTTGGGAGAATCCCTTCTCCTAGGAGAACATCTTCTGCTTGGAGAACCTCTTATGTGCTTCCTAGTGTGGGTTGCAAGGGCATAGTTGTAATCACTGCTACTCTTCACAATATCATCCATATCATCCCTGGACACCAGTTGGGTCTCCTCGATACCATCAATCCATAATCTATCAAAGTCTACTAACTTGTCTCATGCACAAATCTCCTACACAAATGGTTCCCAAGACCTGGAAATACCTCTCAACGCTACATTCACCAACTCAACATCCTGCATTATCTAGCCAATAGTTTTGTGTTGACCCTGGATTTGAGTGATCTTAATAAGGTAGCTGACAATTGTGTCCTCATTGGTCATCCTAACAATTTGAATTTGGTGCTTCAAATGTAGCATTCTATGTGTATTCTTGTTATGTTATAGACCCACCAAATCATCATACATCTCCTTGGAAGATGTCTTCTCAACAAGGTGAGGAATCAAGTGATCCTTCACGAATTCTAGCAACACCCGCTTGACATTCACTTCTTTCTTCTTGTGAGCTACCAATTCCTGCAGATCAGTAGGAACTATAACCACACTCTCAACATACTCCTTGAGATCATTCTCTTCCAGCAAAAGAAGAACCCTTGGCTTCCAAGCTCGAAAGTTGGTTTCCCCTTCCTACCTATCATCAGGCTTTAATGTGTTCACCATTTTGACCTGTCCAGAACAAGAACAACACTCCCCCAGTGTTGTAGCAAACAATGTGTCTCAAGATGATCCCCTTCTCTTCAAATCCCAAGCATTGATACCATGTCAATTTTCACATGCAACTCTATGTGACTAATTTTCATATATGAAAATTACTTCCTAGTGAGCTAACAGTAAAACCCTAGTTGTTACCACTAAACAATTTTACACTGAAAATTATTGACTGAAAACATATGCAGTGGAAACAATATCATAGATGAATCATCAACACATATATGAGACATAAATTTATATTCTATAACCTTGTTAATTTAAGAAATTCTGAGGGAAAAACCAACCCTCCCAACCAATACAAATCCACCAAAAATCTGAGGACAACCTTATCCTCCAATAACCATACAGATCAAAAAACCAAACCTCAACAATATCCCTAGAAATTTCCTCTGACCACAAATCTATTCCAGACCACCAGTACAGGCTCCTGACATCACATGTCATCCTGTACGGTCTTGTTCCTTCCTAGAAAACTCTATACACAATTCACCTTACTACAACCTGCATACATACGTAATTGTGCCCATTGCAACCCGTGTATATGCGATTCACCTTCACGCAACCCACATACATACGCTATTGTGCTCTCTGCAACCCACGTATATACATGATTCCTCCCTTTGCAATCCGTGTACAAGTACAGAAAACTTGTACAGACACCTCTGTAAATTCTCTCTCTGCGACTTCATCTCTCCTAGGCCAGATTTTCCACCCTTACAGAATTTCCCTTTGTTAAAATCACCAAGGCTCCTAGCACAAGTGCAAAATCACTTATGCTAACTCCATCCTTACACAATGAGCAAATGTCAAAATGACCTTTCTCCTTTATATACAAGTCCAATGAGTGAGTTTAGGCACCCCTTCTAAACTCAACAATTAATTAGAATATTTTATTCCTCTTTGTAGGTGTGACACCCCATCATAAGCCCACAAATCCCATCAACTTTCCTATGAGGTCCTAGCCTCATTCCCGGACCGATTTCATTGAAACGAAAGGCTAATCTGGTGCCAACAAATATTCCCACCTGCCTAACACCTTGGCCTCTTATGGGAATACCTCCCGAAGCTACAATAAACAACACTGGTGTACCCCCTATTAAGAATGCTCAAATGGATTTAATCCATTGAGGACCTAAAATTAATCACTCCAACAAAATGTGTTCTAGATAAGGTGTACAAATCCCAATACATATTCTAATCAATAGGATAATGTCCCAAATGGGTACCTCAAAGGGTCTAGTAAAGTTAAACCAGGGACTAAATTCCAAGGACAAGAGAGGAGGTGATAGAGGACCCTACCTAATCTCTATACATCCCAAGTAGTTCACACATCTACGTTAAGGCGCAGTGACTCAAGGGAGAGTGTTCCATCATAATATATCCTTTGTATGAAGAAAGAGAGGTATTAATGTCATTATTGTTGACACGTTAACCCTTCCACCCATGTATGTTTTCTCCTTTCAGGTCCCACTCCCAAAAGTATTGGTAATATGGATGTGGGGTGGTAACACCCTTGAGAAAATTCCCTACATCTGCATCTCAAATCACACCTAAGTCTACCATGCGGAGGTGGGATGTGAAAACTCTTCATAAATCTCCCCCATTATTGCAACCCACAAACCCGCATTCCCACATTCTCGCACTCCCACAATCCCTCAACCCACATTCCTACATCCCCACATTTTCGTAGCCCGCAAAACTGCATTCCTGCACTCACGCATTCCCGCAACCCGAAATCCCGCATTTTCGCAACCCGCAAACCTGCATTCTCGTATCCCAACATTTCCACAACCCACAAATCCACATTGTATACTTAGTCTCTCAAGAAGCTCATGAGAATGGACAACCCAATATCCTTCCCCCACATCGTCTTGTGTCCCACACCTGCATTTCATGTCATACTCCCAATGCTCGTACCTACATGCTCTGTTATCGTATGCTCATCTACCATGAAGGATTCATTTGGTTTTCCCTGAGGTAATCCCACCATATCCCCCCAGATAATGAATGGTTGTGGACAAATTAATAAAGATTAATTCCCGGATAGTTCCCCTGGATCATCGTGTACTCAAATGACAATTACTATTTAATAAGTGACATGCACCAAGCGTACAAAGGGGCAAATTTCAACAGTGAATTGGCCTCTAAGTTGTGATTAAGGGGTACCTATCGAGAAAAAAATCAAGGTTATACACGTAATCTTCACACTTACCCAAGTGCATTGAAAGTGGAAAAAGATGGCGAACAAGAGGAAGAAAGAACCTTTATGTGAAGACATTGTGAATTCATTAGCTCGCAATTATAGGTATTTTCAGTGATCCATAGCGTATAAGTGGTATTTTGAACTTCGTCAGGAAGACAAGCTCCAAAAAAATAATTGGACGTCGGGAATAGTAAAATTCGGATGTGTGCCAAAGGCATTTGGTTCCAGGGAACTAGTCACATGATGCGCTAAGATATTTGATTCAAAGCATTGACTCATTCAGGTTAAGAAAAGCATAAGAACTCACAGCCCATTAACATCGATTACTTTCATAAGGATGGTATGCCTCTTGTTGATGCTTTTGGTAGCAGCGAGAGGTATTCACCTCTGAGACAACTTTTCTTAGAGTTGAAGATGTCAAGAAATCAAAGGAAAGCATTAAACAGTTCGAAGAACCCCTAAAGAAATTAGAAGATCCAAGAAGAGAAGTAGGCCCCACATAATAATAATTAAGAAGAAATATAATGCTCCAGAAGTAAATTCGGCCCCACAAGAAAAAGGCAAAGTGAAAATATAATTTACAGAAGACAAGTCGGCCCTACTTGAAGAGACACATATTCGGAAAATACACCTGCCCATTCTAGTATAAATAAAGGTGATGCCTTCCTAATATGTCACACGCATTCACTCATCCATAGCGCAAGTTTAGTGGAGAGAAGCAATTGTAGTAGTCTAGCGAATAAGGAATGAAGAAGGGCCCAGGTTGGCTAGGGTTTCCTCATAACCCTCGCTGGTGTTTCTCTTTTGTCTTGGTGGTGCGTTGGTGGAGACCAGATACTCTAGTACTCTGGCTAGGGTGTGTTGCAGCTATGTTGTTGGGATATCTCTTATGAACATAAGTACATATTGTTGGGATTCTTCTTTGTTGGTTTGCTCTAGTGAATAGATATTGCTCACGGTTATATTGTATTGGCAAGGATTGATCCAGATGGATCTCGGTGGCCATCCACCTTTTCCACTGAATCACCATTTTGAGCCTGTGGTTTTGATAATCCATGACATTCACCCTTTTGATGGGGAATGGAATGTAATTTCATCTTCATTTGTTAATTACAGACATCATGTAATGGTTTTATGTACATGCATACAACATAGCATTAATGCATTGGATCCAATTAGAACTCCGCAGTTAAGCACACTTGGGCTAGAGTAGTACTGGGATGGGTGATTGCCCGAGAAGTACTAGTATTTTACATGCCTATGGCATTTTATAAAATTAGTCCAATTTATCCCACATGCATCATGGGAATTGTTCTCCTCTCACTCTCTCATATATAATTGAGATGAAAGAGGCCCTTCTTGAGTGTGATGTAAAGCTTCTTGTGAATGAAGCATAGCCAACATCTCTTTCTTTTCAAAGATAAGCTACCCCATTTTCCCAGTTTGTGTTCTACAATGTTTTTCTATCTTATTCAGTAATACAAGTTGGGTTTCACTGTATTTTTGTGTTCTCTTCTATATTTTTGTGTATTTCATTGTTATATCTCGGTTATATTTCTATCTTCATGTTGTTCTCAAAATAATTGAGATCAAGGATATTCTCTTTAAAGAAAAGTTTGTTGGGTTTTCTCCCCTTGTGAATAAGGGTTCCCCGGGATAAATCTTTGTGTCTTATTGTGCTTGTTTATATTTCATTATATAATTATTGAATTTTGAAAGAAGATCTAAATTTCTATGGTAAATCTAATGCTAACTAATTTTACAAAAATCCAACACCTCCCAATGCCAAACAAAGTCTTGAAGCTCCCTGAAGTAGATTCATTTTTGGATTCCCAAGGTGGTGGCATGAGTCTACTCAAGGAATTCTTGGTCCATCCCATGGTCGAACCCTTGAACATCAATGAAATCAACGCATGCATGTTGGCCCAACCGTTTAAAGAGTTCGCCTGGATTTTTGCATCACTGGTTGGTCAAGACTCAATGGCATGTGTCCACAGGTATGTCATATATGTCCTTTATTACTTAGTAAGGATGGATGCCATATTTGATTGGGCCCAAGTCATTTCGAAAAAAATAGTCCATCAATTGTCTGCTTTCATTCAAACCAAGAGGTTCTGCATGACCTCTTATTTGGTCCTAGCTTTGGCCTACTATAATACATTCAAAGGAATTCCCCCAAAGGGAAATGTCAATTTTGAGCAAGATCCCATTCAATTTTTTTATCCCCCACTTTGGAAGAATAAGGCCCCATTTCATGTCTACCATATCCATGATTCCTTTGTCAAGGAGTACAAAAGAATGCTCACTGGGACCGAGCCTGCCAAGGTCACAGAAGCGGCCATGGAGTTTCTCAAGGGGAAAGGAGTCTGTATATTTGAAGAACAATTCACATACATAAGGCTCCTTGGTTTCTAAGGGAGACCACTCCTTCTCCCCCAATTTTTGTGTGATAGGCTTTTGGCATATGAGTTGTGTAGACAATATAGGACACGGTCCTTTTTTTTACAAGAGAAAGAAACAATTTATTCCCGTGCCATTTAATATTGTCAAGATTATAGTCAAAAGTTCATCAAGCCCTACTAAGATGGTGGGGTTCTTCGAATCCTTCGACATGAAAGAAGCAAAATCCCTTAGCAGTTTTTATCAGAGGGTATTTTGTGACCCATAAGCTAGCAATCGATTATGCATCATTTTTTAACAGGGTGCAAAAAGTTCCAAAAGGAGGCAATGACAATGAAGACTTGCATCTCGAAAACAAGGTGGCAACCACCCTAAGCAAAATTATGCCCAAGAGGAAGAAACAACCCACTCAAGAAGATACACATATGGTTTTGAGCTCAAATGTTGGTACAGTAGATGTCTCTCCCTTGGAAGGAAATAGGAAGGCACATCATAGATAGAGGGGCCGATCCATAACCAATGTCAAGGGTGGTGTAGTGCAACACCCCCACAAAAACCCCTCTTCGGGCCACAAGGATCAAAAGAGAAATGCAAGCGGAAAGGAGAATAAGGAGAGATGTGCAAGAGATGGGGATGGTCAAGTGCCCCCTCGATACCATTTGGACACGACCCATATGGTTTCCCCTGTAGCCAAAATGAAAATTAACCCAAATGGAGGTGCTCTTTCAAACCCCAACAACTTAGAATCGAAGACGACCAACATGGAAATTGATGAAGCCAACAACACGCCCACGCCCAGGCTTTAAACCTTCAGGATTTCTCATGTTTCATCAAGCTACAGGTGAATCTCTAGCTCACTCAATAACGGAGCAGGAAATAGACAATGAGAGATTAAAGAAGAGGGTAAGGGAACTTGAAGATGCCCTTAGCCCGAAGCAATTATTTGCAAAACCATTAGTTATGATGGTCCATGAGGAGTTCCCTGAGGAAACGGATCGATCAAGCTCCAAGGTTACCAAAGTTACAAAATTGTTCATAGGCATCAAGAGATATATAGTTGAAAATATTGATAAAAGACTCGGCATTGTGCAGGAAGATCAAGAAATAGTTGTTGAAGTTGGTGCTATAGCTGGAAGGATTCATGCTCTCAAAAAATATCTACAAGAGGATCTATGAAACGATGAGCATTTCTATAAGAATGCAGTAAGCACATTCATGGCGAGAATATCAATTATGGATGATCTTGTGAGACGAAAGCAAGACCTACCTTCTAAAAGAAGGCTAAATAAAATATAGGCTAATTGGTTGGCTTTGGAGAATAGATACTCTCTGGTAGTTGAGTGCCACATGTGATTTTTTGATGGAAAATAAAAGTACATTATTCTTAAAATTTATTGATATTGTAAAGGAGCTAGAAGGTCCCATGTTAATAAAAGACTCGATGTTGTTAAATAAGGACTAGATGGAAATAGAACTTGGTGTAGTAAGTGTTGCATGGGGAGTGAAATTTGATGACATAACAAGCTTTCCCAAAGAAGAACTTTGACGATGGCTAGTCAGTTTCACGAATGACAATGAAGTGCATTGAGGATGAGTTATTATCCATAGTGCACCAGCAGCAGGAACAGTTGAAGAGAATTGAGGATGAGTTATTCGAAATCAAGGTAAAACAAGATATAATTGTGGCATCATTACGTGAATATATTCAAGAGTGGTTGAATGGTGCATTAAAAGCAATCATTAACCCATCGTAGTCTTGAAGCTCAAAGAAACGACTACAATGGTTCAACTGGACTTTTTTCCCTCTTATATAAAGAATGCAAAAGAAGAACAAAATGTCTCTTTGCTTCCATTTTGTGAATACATGATTTGTCTTAAGCAATTCTTCTTACTATTTTCTTTTCCCAGTTTGCAAATCATCCAATCTTGTCATTCGATTTTTACTGTGTGCAAGACCGATTTTCAACTGCTCCCCTTTCTATCTTTCAAGTTATCTTTGCTAGATATATGATCCACGAGAGCCCCATCCCAGCGCGCTAGGGAAAACTCATTTCCTATTTCTCATTTCAATATCACAAACATTGTGTAGTGTCGAGTTGTTGCACACATTTTATTTGATATTGAAACACCCAATTTGTACTTATTTTTAAAAATCCCACAAAGAGCTATCTTGGGATTCATAAATTTTGTAATTTCAGACTTATATTTTAAGCATGAAATCTCGAGAATGAGTTTCCTATGCATCCTTATGATATGAATGCAATTAAAATCATTTAAAGTTGTCTGAAAGGACCATCTTTGTTGCTCTTTGTTTTGTTTGTTTTGTTTGTTTTGCTTCAAATAGATTGGTGTGTCTTGTCATGTTATGGAAACAGATATGATTTAAAACTTTTTCTTTTCAATCTATTCTTTGCATGTTCCACTCTCAAGCATCACTGTGATGAATGATAAAACTATTGTTTGCAAATCTGGACATAATTATTATTTGAGTGACAAATTGAAGAGCGCCACCTCTTTAAAAATATAGAGGGTATTCTTGAATTCCCGTAGAAATATCTTGTGAGGTTATCTATTATCCTTAACAGGAAATTAGATCAATAATCACTAGGTAGGTTGTGCATGGTGATAGCACAAAACTAGGTCGCACTCTAGTATCACCAATTGGGTAGGTGTATATGAGTAATAAAGTCATACATACACTACAATGGAAATGCATATTTGACATATGTACTTATTATCTTTTTTCTTTTTTTAAGTAAAAAAGGTGTTACTTGCTATATTAAATTGGCAAAAATATAGAGACAAAAATACAAAGAGCTATAGGCCTACTGTGCCACCAAATATGATGCCATTTTATCGGACACCAACACATTTTAGGGCCGGTATAGTATGTCTAGGAAAGTAGTCTAAAATACTATTTTGTCGTCTGTCCTGCCCGAAGGAAACCAGGACAGATGGCAATAGATCGTCTTAACTCTGAACAACAGCATGATGTAAAACCAAACTAAAAAGAAAAGCTCAAATACCCGGTGACCCATTGCCCTTGTCCTCCTGACACGCGGATTTGGCCTGAATGACAAACGCCTATGCGCATGTTTGGCATTTTCGCTTTGCTGGAGCGTTGGAGTAAGCGTCAAGGAGAAAGTCCAAGTGTTGTCCCATGAGGGAGGCTATGTGCTCCTGGTCTGCCATTTGGCCTCGGAGTTCGAACACGAGATCCAGGTGTGCTACGCGGAGGAGTGGAGCATGCAATTCATTGGTTGTTGCCTCGCCGAAGGTGTCTTTCCCCACTTTAGCTCTAGCCTCGACCTCGTCCATGGCTGCAATGTCTGTGCGATGCATCATTACGGTGCAGGCGCTTTTCAAAACCTCATCCTCATATGTCACCTCCTCGACGTAGCAGGTTGGGATGTCTTCACAGAGCCTCTGCCTTTTCTTTTTTGTTGCTGGAGGTTCCAAGGTGGTCGCCATATCATCTGGGCACAGTATTTCTTCTGCATAGCAAATTGGGAACTCTTCTTCCGGCTCTTTCTTCATACAGCTTTCAGCTTGTGTGTCAGGCTCAGTTACGGGAATTTCTTCTCGCTTCATATCTGTGGGTTTCCAATTGTCCAGAGCTGGAGGGGTATGAGCTCTCCTCTCCTTTGCAAGCTCAGTTACAGTGGCATAGAGTGCCATGCGAGCGACTCTAGCTCTTTGTCGGAGGATAGAATTTTCCATCGTGAGTGCGCGCTCAAAATGTTGCCTTCGTTGTTGATGCGTAGTGTGGGTGTGTCGAGCCGAACCTCAGCGAGGCTTGCCTCGCTCCCTTGGCATTGCGAAGGAGGAGTGAATAGAAGGCACCTTCGGGGTCGGCGAAATACAAATGAGAATACACTAGATCTCACAGTCGACAGGGAGGTTTAGAACAAGAATGAAACAGCTATGTCCAGGCTTCCTCGCTTTCATATTTCCGTGGGACGACATCACATGGCCCCTCCTTAACTCTTCCATATTGAATGATGGCAGCGCTGGCTCTTTCGCTCAGGGGAGAAGTCCCTCATCCGTAAGACTGTTGTGATGGCTTGCTACCATCTTTAATATTGAAGGGATGGGGAGCGACCTACAACATTTAAGCCCTGGTTTAGTGCTAAGCCGAGTGGCAATGTTGCTCTACGTGTCACCCCATCCGGGGCTGAGGAATCTCTTCTCGCAAGGTCTCTGCACCAGCTTGAGAGATCTATATCATCAGAAAGATTGGCTTGCCAATGTATGAATTCTAACCTGGTCTCAACTCTCGTATTCGCCAAGTGATCTGCTACTTTGTTTGCTTCTCGTTCCACATGAGAAGGGATTATGGTGAGATTGGGGTGAATGAGAGCTCTAAAATCTTCCAAAAGACCTAAGAGTCTCCAACTAGGGGAGATTCGTCGAGGATGTTCGCCATGCAAGATTTTGGAAATGAGTTGGATGATGATTTGAGAGTCTCCCTTGGTAATGATTGTGGGTAGCCACTTGAAGACCTTGAATAAGGCTTATGAGCTCTGCAACATTATTTGTATTCTCACCCAGGAAGTCGACCACCAGGTGAATGATCTTGCCAGTGTGGTTCCTAAGGACTGAGCCAAATCCTAGTTGTCCTGGGTTTCCCCTAGAGGCACCATCGAAGTTTATCTTGATGAAGCCTGATGGAGGGGGGGTCTAAATCGTGGGGCTATTGGATCGGTTTCCTTTTGCCATCACCGGAGGGCATACGCGAATTTGCATATTCCAGCTTCTAAGGATGTTTTCCTCCTCGGGAACGCATTGAAGGTCTTCCTAGTTCCAAGGTTTGCTATGGACTGTTTCTCGAGTTAACTTCTCAACCCGCTCCCACGTAATAGCAAGAAGGGAGGTTTTCAAGTGGAAGATTCATTTGTTCCTTTCTTTCCAGATTGCCCATAAGGTGAATCCCGGGAGCAGCTGCCAGATGCGTTAGAGAATTGGGTTATGGAAGGAGATCGCATCCCAATTGGCAATTGTATCCCTGATGTTGCCTCTGTTTCTATTGGAGCATTTCATGGCTTGGGCCCCCCAATCCCAAATCTGTTGACTGTAGTGGCAGTTGTTAAAGAGATGTTCCATGGTTTCCTCGCTCTGTTGACAAAGGGTGCTCCTGGATGGGCCTATAAAGCCTCTCTTTAAAAGATTATCCCACGTAAGGATGCGATTTTGAGCTGTGAGCCAAAGGAAAATGGAGACTTTCGACCATAGGATGCTTTGCCTGATTTTACTCCAGATTATTTATGGGATTTGGTTTTGGTAGTTTCCCTGCAGGTAATATGCTTCATTAACTGAGAAGATACATGTCGTAGAGTGTCCCCATCGAAGGATGTTCGGTCCCTCTTTGATTGGTATTTTTCTATGTGTTGCACATTCTTGCCAGGGTTGGAGATCAGTATCATCTGTGAGTTGTAATTCTATTCTCTTTGTTTTCCATTGTCTCCAGGGTTGGCTCCTGTGGGTTGGGTTCCAGAGATCTTTAACTTTCCTAAAGATATTCGGATGAAGTCTTTGTTTGACATGATTGAGACCTTCCAAGTCACTGGGGGGGGTAGTTGCTGCCACAAGTCCTGCCAAAAGAGTGCACTCTCTCCGTTTCTGACTTCCCAAAAAGCATGCTTCTGAATAAGAGGGCGATTTTTCCAAGCCGTATTCCAGATATTGGATCCCTGGATATGGTCATTGAATCTAATTAGTTGGTCTGTCTGTGTATTTGAGGCATACTTTTGTTTCCAAATTTGCGCCCAGAGTTCTATTGGATGTTGTAACCATCTCCACCACATTTTGGCCCCCATGACTTGATTGAGCTTTCCCAGATCACGAAGTCCCAGTCCTCCAAACTTTTTGGGTTTGCAGAGTTTATCCTAGCCTACTAGTGCCCATTTTTTATTAGCTTGGTGTCTGTGCCACAGGAAATTTCTTTGGAGGCTTCTGATTGCTCGAATTACCGAAATAGGCGCTGCCAGAGTAGTGAAGAGGTAGGTGGGCAGTGCCTGCAAGACTGACTTGAGGAGCATGAGTCTGGCCACAATATTAAGAGGTATAAAGGTCCAGTTATTCAACCTGTTGGAGATAGACTGGAGCAGGTTGTCCCATGAAATGGAACGCGTCGGCTCCCCTGTGAGGGGTATTCCTAGGTAAATGGAAGGAAAGGGAACTTTTAGATATGCCTAGAAGTCTTGAAAGATGGTTCTGTACCATGACTGGCGTATTGAAAAAGTAAAGCTTGGATTTGTCCATATTTAAGAGCATGCCTGAGGCTTCCGTGAAGTCAGAGAGAATTGAGTTTAGCTTGGTAGCTTCTCGTGCAGTGGAGGTGTTCATGAGTAGGGTGGCATCGACAAACTGGTTGTGTGAAGGCGTCGGATGGATGTTATGAAGGGGAAATCCTTTGAGGGATCCTTCTAAAATCGTCGCTTTGATATAGCGACCAAGCCCCTCTGCCATGAGCACAAAGAGGAAGGGAGAGAGAGGGTCACCCTACCTGATTCCCCTGGTGGACTGGAAGGACTGGGAGGGTGTCCCATTGACTAGGATGGCGAAAAAGGATGAGGAGGTGAGCTTGAGAACCCAATTGACCCAGAGTTTATCAAAACCAAAGGACTCCAGCATGGAACGCAAGTATTGCCAGCTTACTCTATCAAAAGCTTTTGAGAGATCGAGTTTAATAAGCATACCTAGTGTTTTTCTCGTTTTCAGAGAGTGGATCACTTCATTAGCCAGAATAACACTATCCATGATTTGCCTCCCTTCTATGTAGCCAACTTGCTCTTTGGAGATAATGAAAGGTGGGAGAGGCTTAAGACGAGTAGCAATGACCTTTGTGATTATTTTGTAGATGACATTGCAGAGAGATATTGGTTTGAACTGCCTGGGATGAGTGACCCGCTCCTCCTTGGGGATGAGAATGAGGAAAGTTGCATTGAGTGCAGAGCGTACTTGGCCAGATGTTCTAGATTCTTCGACCACCAGCCAAACCTCTTCCTTGATCATGTCCCAGCAGTGCTGGAAAAAGTTCGTGGTGAAGCCATCCAGGCCTAGTGCTTTTCCTAGGGGCATTTCCTTTACTACTAGGTCCACTTTAGCCTGAGTGATGGGCCTTAGGAGTGCCTTGTTCTGCTCAGGGGTAACCAGCGAGGATATGTGATTAGTTATTTTTTGGATTGCTTCTTCCCTATTCGGGTTGGTCTCCGTAAGAATATCTTTGTAGTATGAGTTGAGTTCCTCCGCTATTTGGTCATGATCTCTTATAGGATGTGTAATGTCCCCACTTTGGGACATCATCATAAGGCAGAGATTTATGATGACCAGAGTAGCCAGATGGATGCTATAGCGAGTAGGGGTATTTGAGAAGCATTGTGGGGTCCAGCTTGCATTGATGATCATATTCCATCATTATGAACCATTCCGCACAGGTTGGATTTGGTTTCGTTGCATTCCAACGATTTCCAGGATTTTGACTATTTTGAGCTATAAGTGAATGGAATTCACTGAAGAGGTCATTTTGGGCACATTACTTGGAGGAACCTCTCAGTGTAATAGCTCATTGGAATCGGGAGGAGAAACACTACAGGATGGGATGGCTAAAAGTGACTTTCAGTGGCCAGGGAAGCCACAAGGAGAGATAAAGAGCTTTTCAAAGATAAAAAGGTTAATTAATTAATTAAAGTGATTTAATTAATTAATTAAATATTAATAAAATGAAAGTCACTTTGGAGGGACAAGGTAAGCCAAAAAGTATAAAGGAAAGGCAAGGGCCTCTTCTCATTCATTCATGTATGATCTT
>ML782266.1:362563-373198 GCA_009831015.1 Picea engelmannii
ATATATATATATATAATGTGTTTTTTGGTCATTTAAAACCCTAATCTAGAAGATCAAAATTATCTATCTGTTTTGCCAAGTGTAAAGAAAAAAATAAACATTGATAAGATAAGAACAAATTCTCATGAGCTCCATAGTGAAACTGGGCGTTGGTTGGTCAATTCTTAAAACGCCATGGGATGAAAGAGTGGGTCACCTTTGTAACACTAAGAAAGTTGAAGATGAAAAGCACTCTCTTAGTTTGTCCAACCTATACCCATATTAGATCTCATTTTCAAAATATGTGTCACACTACCAACCTTCCTAACCTCTCAACTCAACAAAAGTATGGTGATCTTCGAAAGCTTCTCTTAATGCTTTTCGAGCACAGAAACAAAATTCTAAAGAATAGCAAGTAATCACTTACCTCTTAAGGTCCGATAGACCAATTCGATCTTAATGGACGTTAATCATCATCATCATCATTATCATTATCATTTTTTTTTAATGTAAATTAAAAAAAAATTGTAAATAAATTTTCAAGTGACCATTTGGGGTCCAATTTTGGGTTGTTTATTTACGTAAGGTTTTGTTGTCAATGTCACAATTTCAATTAGGTCGTAAATAGCTATGGTTTTCACATTTAGGAAAAAACATTGTGTTTTACGAAGCATCACTTTTTTTATTTAGGTGTTGATTTTAAGGTTTTTCTAAGCTAATGTTTGAGTTTCAAAGGCCATGTTAGAAAAATGTTGTAATTTTGACCATGTTTAAAAAAATTGTGCTATTTCTAGCACCACTTTTGATTTGGGGGTTGATTTTCATGTTTTTTATGCAAAAATATGGGTTTTAAGGGCTAGAGTTCTCGTTTTGTAGCCACACTTCACATGAAGTCGGTAACTATGTTAAAAGAGAGTAAAACTAACAACATTCTAAGGGAAACAAAGCATATGATTTCCTTTCTTTGTTCATATTGAATACATAATCCTTGGATTATAGTAATCTGTAAATAATAGAATTGTGAAGAGTCGTAGGTGATAGGAAGAGTCACATGGAAGATGAAGACCAATAGTCATCTAAATGTATATTTATTGAGGTTCCATGTTAATGAAATGATCAAGTAGGGAATTACATTTTTTTTCCATACCTGGCATGTCAGTGGTATCAAATCCAAAGCATGTTACTCCATGATTCTCTTCGTTGGGCATTTCATTCCCTCTTCTCAGGAGGGAAACATCTCTGGATATTCCTCTACCAGTTTGTCTCCCTACAATGAGTGTTAGTCTGCCATATGTTCCTTCTCCGTCATCGTAATCGCTTGGAATCTATTCTTGTTTGCATTCCTTCTATCTGCATGAAACCCTTTGCTTGGCTCCATTTTTCGTGTTTGCAAAGCTAAGTGGTCGGCACACGAAGTTTCTTGTTATTCATATGCCGACTTGATACGATGGTCCAAAGGGCCAATATGTATTCTTGTTTTTTATTCGATATGTTCATCGAAGGGTCGAAGAGTTCCTATAGTGAGAGATCTGTGTGAGAATTTATGAAACCAAATAGTATTCTATCTACCTTCATTGTCCTTCTCCTCTCACCGCTAATTGAACTCGTGCCCTCTCTTGCAATTTGGCGTACAAACTTGCGTGGGCAAAGCCCAACAAACTCTTGAAGAAGAGCTTGAAATTTGGCGTATGAACTTGCGCAAGCAAAGTACAACTAGCTCTCAAAGAAGATATTGAAATTTGGCTCTGACTCTGGCATTATGAAGACGCATGACCACAAGGTGTTGAGCGTGAAGGCTCTGAAATCATTGGAAATTTGTTCAAGTTTCATTTTTGGCTACTCTTGTAGTAGTCTACTCTTACTGGCTCTCAACCATGGGACTCTCTCTTGTTTTTAAGCCAGATGACCAATCATTCAAGAGTCAATATCTTTGCCCAATTGAAAGCCACTTAATGATCTAGAGTGAGTATCAAATATCCATTGAAGTGAGAATTTCTCGCCGCTCACTTTGTTTTCCTTACTCACAGCATTGAACGAATAGTATAGCGACTTTCTCTTAACAATCTGAGAAAGACAAATGCAAGTCGAGTAAGGAAAGAGAAAACCATGCTTGCTTGTTTATGCTAGAGCGAACACCTATTGAATTGATTTCCTCCATGTATGTTCCCTTCCTTTGTATTGTGGTGTTGGTATAAGGAGGCTCAAGAACCCCTGTATCTCTATATATTCTCGATCGAGGAACAATCTAAATAAATCCAATTCCATCCAATCTGCTTCTTGCGAGTTTTTGGAGTTCTTTTAGTGCAGTTTCCGGGTTTTTTAGTTCGACGGTGAGATTGAACTACTTGTTAAAGAGTTCTATTGGAAGATGCATTATCTCATCTCTATCATTGGCGTGGTGTTGACTGGGAAATAAAATTACCCATAATGGTACAGAAATATCAACCACACTCTAATCTTTAACGACTTGTGGAATGGCATTTGTGAAACAACAACTACTAGTGAACAAGAAGTTGAATCAAAATCACAGTCGAAGAGTAGTAGACCGACCATTCCTACATCAAATAAGGAGCATGCCATATGGAAGGACAAAGACCAGAAATCATATGTTGTGATTGTTACGACAGCAAGTGAAGAGGTGACCCTCTATATGGTTTCCATTAATGACTCGTATACTTCTTTGAAAAAATTGAAGGATTTGTATGGCTCTCACTCATAACTGGAACTTGTACAATTGTTGGTGAAGCTCTTCAATGTATAGTTGGTGAATGATGATCCCATGACTTTAGCTTCTAAGATCAAAGCCATAATGCATGACATTGATGCCACTAGAATGAAATAGACCTTCCTCTCATAGCCTTCATTAAGGATCTACCCCGCATATTCTCACTACCTTGAATCCCTGCAAGCTAGTGGTCAAATGAAATCCATCACATTTGACACTTTGGTGGAGAAAGTTGTAAAATGTTTGGAAAGAATTCAACTCAATCCATTGGTGAGACTGAGTGCCTTGCTTAAAAAGGGAATAATCAATCACATGATTCTTCTAGAGGAGAAGGCAGTGAAAGAGGACATGGAAGAAATAATTTCAAAGGTAGGGGGGCTAGACACAACCAAGGCGAGATATTTGATCTTCACTACGACCATTGCGGAAAAAATGGGTCGCATGAAGCAAAGACCTGTAGAATCCTGTGGGAGAAGATCAAAGACAGACATAATCAAAAGAAGACAAAGGTGAAACATCAAATCTGGCAAAAGGTAAAGCACCTAAATCTGTTCATTATATTGTTTCACATTGCAATATAAGAGTAATTGGAAATTTGTTTAGCACTTAATATGCTTTTTGGAGAAAAAAAACCCTAGTTGCAGGTCGACAATGGCGATTCCTTTGCTGCACAAGAAGATTGTGAAGAACCGCATCAAGAAGTTCATAAGGCCTCAGAGCGACCGTCGCATCTGTGTTAAGGAGATTGTGCCGGCTGTAGCGGAGAACGGCAAGGGAAATGGCGCGGCGGCCAAGCTGCCAACGTTCTCTACCCTGAAACCCCATTTGATTGTGGAGGAACCGCATGCTGCGAACGCCATAAGTTTCTACCAGCGCATGTTTGGGGCCGAAGAGATTGAGAAGTCTCACCACTCTCAGCGTAAGGCCGACCAAGAGCTCCCTCTCATCCTTCACGCCCATTTGAAGTTCGGTTCTGCGGAGGTTATGGTCTGTGACGAAGCCAAAGAGGTCGGGGCAGAACTAGCAGCCGACGTAGAGGAAACTGAGGAGGACGGCGCCGACTCATTCTCTGGCGAGAGCGAACCAGCGATTTGGGACCGGATCAATGTTGAGAATAGGCGGAGGGTGCGACAAGTACTAAACCCTAGCCATCGCCGCCTTCTTGACCTAAAGATTGGAAGCCAGTCAAACAGCAGAGACCTCAGAGTTCTTCGGCTCTTGGGGGATTCTTCGCCTTCGCTCTGGTGCAGAAATCTAGTTAAGAGGAATGCAGGACCGAGGATTCACTCGGAATATCGCGGCAAGACTAGCTCTGAAACTACGGCAAGCTTCCCCCTTTTTATAAAGACCATTGTCGGATCTTCTATGTGCTTGCAGGCTCAAGACTCAGTTTCCGTTTTTGAACTCAAAACCCAAATCCACCAAGCTACAGGTATTCCGCCTGGATTCCAAAGACTAATCTTCGAAAGACGACAGCTTGGAGATGGCTCTTTGCTACAGGACTATGGAAATCTAAAAAACGCAACCATTTCTCTCACTTCTCGGTTGCGTGGAGGAGCGCCCTCAGCCACTCATCCAAGCTCTTACAAGCAGGCCATGAAATCGGGAACTTCCGCTCCTTCGGGGTTCAAGGCTGAAGCTTCAAAAGTAAATGAGCCCTTTGAATCTGCCTTCATTGTGGAGCAGTGCGCAGAACCTCCAACAGCAGAAGTCGAAGATCCCCAAGTCTACGGCTGTGCCTTTCTCTACCAGGCCAAAGCCCTCATTTGCCTCAACGGACTTTGGCCCTCGGCCCTTGCGCTAAAGGAATGGGTTAACAAGACCTGGTCGGAGGGGCATGAGCTATTCTTCTGCTCCAAGGGGTTCTTCATCGTCAACTTCTCCACAGACGTCGAATGTCAACGCGTGCTAGAGCAAGGTCCTTGGTTCTGGGGCAGATTTGGACTCTCCGTGCAGCGATGGTTCCCAGAATTCAATCCACTGACCATGACAGTGATGACTACACCGGTATGGGTAAGACTACCCAACCTACCCCTGCATTTCTATTCTGCATCTTTTTTACCCACACTGGGCAATGCATTGGGTAAATTTATCAAGATAGACACAGACAAAATAACGAAAGGATTCGTCACTTTCGCCCGCCTATGCGTTGAAATTGACCTCAGTCAAGGGCTTCCAGATAGGATTCTTATAGACTGGGGTGATGGAGATCCTTTCATACAGATGGTCGACTATGAGAACACCGCCTTCAGATGTTGCTCCTGTCAGCAAACAAGGCACCTCCAGGCAACTTGTCCTCTTTCCCCCATCCCTCCCTCAACTACGGGAGCACGGAAAAGAGCCAATGGTTGGCAAGGACCAAAATCTCACAGAAGCCACCCGAACCCTTCCTCCGACAACAAGAAACATCACAAAGATGCTCCAACTCCTACACCTTCCTCAAGGCCTTCGCAGGCCCCAACTCTCACTCAGCAACCAACCGTTGACCCAAAGCACCAGCCTGCAGCCTCGGCACAAAATCCTGCAGACTCAGAAGTCATGATTCCAACTCTCGCAGTTAAGTCCTTGCACCCACCTCACGAAAAGGGGGAAACCACTGACACAATCATGATCACAGTGTCGCTCCCAGGGACTCAGAAGCGACCTCATGAATCAGACAACTCAGACAGTGACAAAGAAGCACCCTTGAATTCAGTAGCTCAAGATTATGGCACTTCCTTAGACCATCTGGCTTTGATGGTAAAAGTTGTTGAGCCTACCAGCTCCTCTGGTTGGATTGATGTTCGTAAAAAAAAAGGTAGAAAGGATCCTCCCCGGCCAACACAATGATCCGGTCCTTTCTCCTTATATTGTAATGTCTCATCTTGCTTTGCCCACGTGCTCTATGGGGCCCTCTTTTAGCATAGGCTAGTTTCAAATCTGAGGGGTCTTCTCCCTTCAGCAAATCATTGTATCACTTTGCACTTTTTCATGGATTGAATAGAAGGATTCTCCCCTTTCTTACTTAAAAAAAAAAAAATATGCTTTTTGGAGAGATGCATGGTTGTTTGACATAGGTGCAACCTGCCACATGACCTTCCGAAGAGACTTCTTCGAAGATTTCAATGGCAATGTAGATGGCATAGTTTATTTTGTAGATAAATCAAGTCTCAAACCTTTGGGAATTCGCAGCATCAAACTTAAATTACCTAGACTCCTGGATTTTTTCCTGCATGATGTGATCTAACCTCATGAGTTGCGAAGGAACTTGACGTCTCTTGTGAACATCTGATACAAGGCCACTCTATTCATATATTTGACGGAAAAGTTGAAATAAGGAGGAACTTGATGTCTCTTGTGCACATCTGACAACAAGGCCACTCTATTCATATATTCGACAGCAAAGTTGAAATAAGGAAGACCTCTAACAACATGGTCGTCATGATCGGGGTGGACGATTGAACACTGTTGAAATTGAAAGGGGCAACTGCTTATGTACAAAATTATGCATAACTCTCTCATCACGATGAAGGTACAAATCCATCTACTCTCTTGTGGCATGCTAGATTTGGTCACATTAATTATGAGCGCCTTCATTTATTAAAAAAGAATGGTGTTTATGGTTTGTCTTCTATTCCTAGGAATTTGAAGCAATGTGGTCCTTGTATCCTTGGAAAGCATAGCAAACAACATTTTAGTGATTCTACTTCCAGAGCATGTAGAAAACTTGGACTAATACATTATGATTTGTGTGGCCCCATGCTTGTTCCATCTGCTAATGGCAATAAATATGTCATGTATTTTATTGATGATTACACTAGGATGTGTTGCGTGTACTTCTTGAAAGATAAATCACAAGCTTTTGAAACTTTAAAAAAATTTAGTGTGGATCCAAAATGAACCTCGGTCTCGCATTGGCTCTCTTCATACTAATAATGGAAGAGGATATACATCTAATGAATTTGAAAACTACCTACACCAACATGGGATCAAACATCAAACCACAGTTCCATACAATCCTCAACATAATGGTGTAACTGAAAGAATGAACGGGACTCTCCTAAATATGGTTTGTTCCATGATGTTTTTCAAAAATGTAAAATTGATGTTTTGGGTTGATGTAGTTCTATGTGCATTTTATGTGAAAATTAGACTCCTTATGAAATGGGGTATGGTTGCATTCCTTCGGTGAGGCATCTCGAGGTCTTTGGTTCCACCTACTATGCCTTAATTACTAAGGAGCAAAGAAACAAGCTTGATGCAAGGAGTCAGAAGTGCATCTTCTTGGGGTACTCGAATACCACCAAGGCATATCGTCTTTATGATGAGGTAAACAAGAAATTCATTATTTCCACAGATGTAAAATTGTTGAGAGGCAGTCTGATCATGTGGATAAATTCACTCATGTAAAGATATATCATGAATTTGATGATGATGTGCCACATCTTGAAGGGGGGATCCCTATCTTGGATTAATCTCTGGAATCTCCTTTTGAAGCTCCATCTCCCCCTCGTGAAGAAGTTCCAACCACTTCATCAGAACTTGAAGTTCATTTGGATGATGTGATTGAGAGGATTGAAACAATGAGTCTTGATGAGAATTCAGTACCATCTCAATCAACTGAGCAACCTAGACCATCTCAGAAAGGTCCACCAAAATTGCTCATAAAAACACTCGAAAGTGTTCATCATGATGAGGTCGGAAAAACAAGAACCAAAATTTCAACATGACAAGATGAAGGTGATGTAGATAATTCAAATTCAGATGATGTAGAAGATATGGATGTTTCATATGATTGTGATTTGAATTTATCTACTAACTTTGAACCCACATCCTTTGAAGAAGCCACTTCTCATGATGAGTGGAAAGAAACCATGCAGAAGGAATATGATGCTCTCATTAATAATGGGGCATGGAAGTTGGTGGATCCTCCATTGGGAACCAAACCAATTTGTTGCAAGTGGGTCTTCAAGAAAAAGCAATGCTCGGGGCAAAAGGATTTGCATGTAAATAAGGTATTGATTATCATGGGACTTTTTCCCCCATAGCAAAATGCTCTACCATTCGTACTCTATTTTCCTTCGCAGCACAAAATGGATGGAAAGTTCATCAAATGGATGTGAAGTTTGCTTTCCTGAATGGACACTTGAAAGAGAATGCCTTAATGTCTCATCCAAAAGGTTTTGTTGTGAAGGGACAAGAACAGAAAGTATGCAAGCTCATCAAATCCTTATATGGCCTGAAACAAGCACGGCAAAGCCTGGCATGAAAAGATAATTGAGCTTAAATTGAATTTCAAGCACTTCAATCTTGATGATGCAACTTTGTTTGTCAAGAAAGTTGGAAAAATGTGGTATATCTTGTAGTGCATGCAGATGATATGTTGATCACATGGAACAATGAAATTAATATTGCATCCATAAAGAAAGAGTTGAAGAAAGATTTTGAAATTATGTAGTTGGGACATCTTCACTACTATTTGGGCATTAAAGTGATTCAAAATCTAAAGTACATATTCATCTCCCAAAAGAAGTACATCGGAGAATTATTCAACAAATTTGGCATGGCTAAGTGTAACCTTAACTATAGTCCAATGGAACAAAGTTTGAAGCTCACATCAAAAGAAGGGAATGAATTTGAGGATGAAACCAAGTACAAGCAGCTTGTTGGAAGTCTTATCTACCTTACCACCACCAGACCAGATATTTTATTTATTGTTGGGATTATTTCCAGGTTCATGCAAAAACCTTGTGAAGGACATTGGTCTGCTGCAAAAAAAGTTCTAAAATACTTGAAGGGAACTCAAGATTTTGGACTCGTAGTACTCTAAGGTAAATGACTTCAACCTAATTAGATATTTTGATTCATACTTTGTTGGAGATAAAGAAAATGGAGTGTCAACTTCAGGCTATCCATACTCATGAGAGGTATGAATGCATGGCCTAATATCCATAATCATGTTATTGTCCTTCCAAAAACTCTAATAAGGAATATCCATTAAACACAACCCATGCCCTTAAGATGGCAAATTACAATGTGATTTTATAAATGTAGCATGTGTTTGCTTCTCCAAACATTCCTTTATTAATCACTTGATTAATAAATGTTAATATAGTTAATAGCTTCATTCATCCCTTTTGATCTTCACATCCATAGATAATCTCCCCTATACGTTGATTTTTTATCCCCATCGACCCTAACTATACATTTTTAATTAAATTATCCCTATTCAAATTCACTAAATGTACATCATCCTCACCTACTCAAATCTCCTCCATTTGCTTAAGATTCCTTAATTCTCTGTTCATCTAAGAATTTATAGTTGTACTAAATGTGGACATAGACAAGAGTGGTAGCCTCCAATGGATAAAATCTAAATGATGAAAAACTTCATTGGAATCTTATCCACCGATGAGTTGTTAATGGGATCTAGATCTAGAGGTGGTCGAATACATTATATAAATTGATATCGTGAGATGAATACATGTGTTGAATATGGCTTAAAGCCATTTCCACCAAGTTCTTGTCTTGAGTTCTATTTCTTAACATGGGAAGCCCAAATATTTTATACCATCACATAAATCAATGCGTCCAATTGGAAAAATCTCTAAACCTTGCCCCTCCATTTCTTCATATAGATTAGTGAAAAAAATTGAAGACTTGATCAAATTTACTTCCATTCTTATTAGTATTATACAAATCCAATATCTCTTTTAGTTATTTTTCTTTTTGAACAATCTTCTTCAAAAAATATAGAACCTCATCTACGAACAAAAGATGGGTTAAATATAGATTTCTTCCCACTTTCACCATTGAATTTATCCTTGATCTTTTTGAAGTGAAAATAGTAGGAACATCTCTGGAGGTCATATTGAAGGTGGGACATTGAGTGGGGAAGATATGATCATGCTCTAGAGTTACAAAATGGAAACATATGATGGGAAATTCAACATATGTGGATCACATCAGTAATAGTAGGAGGTGTTGATGGAATCGATGAGTAGGAAACCTATAATAATTCCTCATTCAAGGTAAGTGCAATGCTACCTCGATAGTTTTGTGAATGTTAAGTAGCAAGTGAAAAATCCATGCATTACAAAAGATGAGGGGTCTTTGAAAATGGAATAATTGACTGAAGCATGGAAGTGCCTTTTCTTGAAAATATGGGAAATCTATGTGCTCAATGAGTGAAGTCATGGTCTTACACAATTAACACCAAGAAAATGGTCAAGAGGAAACATCTAGCAATTAAGTGTCAACTTTGTTGGGAAGATTATCAGAGAAGTTGTTAAGGGAGAACAAGAAGAGCCATTAAGTATTTACCCACCGAGCAAAGTAGTAAGTGAGAGCCATCACTCGGTACCTTTTCTCGACAAGAAGGGGCAACTTAGTTCTCAGTGAACAAATGTGAGGCCTCATAGGATAAACAAGGAGAAAAGAACATGATTTCCATGCTAAGAAAAATTAATAATTGTTGTATGAAACAAGGCATGCCAAGGATATGCCATGTCATCATTGTAGCTCATGTGCAAGGAAAAAGACAACCATGTAGACTTATCGAGTCCCACCACATAACTAAGTGACCTTAGCAAGAGAATGGCATAATGGATTTACTAAGAAAGGCATCAAGCAAAGAAACCACTAAAGGGGAATCCACCAAGAAAAGAGGTAGGGTCAATTCTAAGGTGGAAATTACATGATGAGTATGGTTTTAATCTTTAAGCAAAGGAAACACAAGTAAGCAAGCAAAGGATGTAGACCAAAGAAATAGTGTTGGGCTTTCACTTTTCAAGAAATGTCTAGAAAACTAGATGGGAAAATATGCTACATAGAAAGCTTGATGATGTAGGAGATCTTGACCCATGTTTGACTAGTTTGGGTTTTTCTACTGAAAGGTGGCCTCAAGAAAACCCAATGAGGATAAGTCCAATGGAAGGATCAAGGAATGCCTT
>ML782266.1:379697-395463 GCA_009831015.1 Picea engelmannii
TTTCTGTGTGTGCAGCATGCAGCTCCTCAGTCATGGCTTTGTGCTTCGCTTGCAGTAGATTCAATGCTCTTCTCTGTCCGTTTCCCTGTTTTTCTATCCTCTGCTAGAGTCAGAGAGACTTGGTTTCCTTTTAGGTGTAGGTAAGGGTGAGAAGGCTTCTCCACGTCACTCGCCGAATAGAAAATTCATTTTTCTAGAAGTCTCAAGCGTCTTTGTTCAAGGAATGCAGTTGACTAGTCTTTTCCCATAGCTCTGGTCTCTCTCAGGGTTATTCTTCCTCCAGAATATATCCTTTCTGCAATCGTGCTTGTTTAAGAATGCTCTCTTTCCAGGTGAGACCACATTCTTAGATGTCTTCGGTTCCTTTGGGAAATTTCTTTGTTACAAGAAAAGGACTTCTTTGGATTTAAAGATTCCAGAATGTGCATCACATTATTTAAGAATATATACTGAAAACTCTTTTAGTCGTTGATTCAATGGCCTCTTACCAATCATTCCAAATCTCTTGGATTCGATAAATGAACAGTAGACACGAGATTGGGATGTACGTTTATTTTCAAGGGTTTTTTTTTTCATAGTTTGCTTCGAAAATCTTGGAGACAATGCATCATATTATATAAGAAGCTACAAGGAAAATGTTTTAATATGTAGATTTAATGGCATCTCGCCAAGCATTTCAAATCTGTCGGTTTCAATAAATGAACAATGGACAAAAGATAGGGTTGTAACTTTCTGTTTAAGGGTCTTTTACATAATCTACTTCAAAAACCTTGAAGATAAAATCAAATCATGGAGCATCGTTGGTCTATTCATAAAGCCCTGGTTACCATATTTCAATCGGCTGCCATGACATCACTGACAACTCTGGTGTGGGTGAGGCTTCCAAGCATTCTTCTCAACTGTTGGGAAGAGGATGCATAAGAGACAATAGGAAACTAATTGGTGTGCCTGGGCTCCAGTCAAGTTAAGGAAGATTTTAGAAATGCGTACATTAACTGTCCTCTCTTCTTTATTTAGTAGATAGCATTTAAAGTTGTTAAACTACACCCTATCTAATATGCAATAAACGTAGAGAGAGTTTCAATAAATAACCCTGATTGTTTTAAAATATTACTACTGTAACTCTTATTAATTCTTAGCCTGTGCAGGTAAACTCTTATTAATTCTCAGCCTGTGCAGGTGAACTCTTATTAATTCTGTGGAGAGTATCTTTTTTTTTTTTTTATAGTTCTTCCTTATATTTCAATATACACATGAATCTATCTATTGAAAAAAAAAAAACAAGTGTTTAAAGTTTGCTTTATTTTTTTTGGCTTGCGGGCTAGGTGGAGGTGGAGCTTGGAGCTCAGATTTTCATCTAATTAAAGGGTTTCAAGGTTTCAATACAACTATTTTAGGGTTTTTTTTTTTTATTTCAGGGTTGGAACAGCTCCATTCCTGAACTATCCTTCATACATGCGAGTAGGTGGGTAGGCCCTGGTCCAAGTTTTTAAACCAGGGCTCTGATACCAAGTGTAAGAACCATAAATTAACAAATCCTAATAAAATTCATACAATTAAACATAAAATTTCTTTCAACGCATAAGTAATTCATTAATCATCATATAAACATTTAATATTCAGCATAAATTAAATTTATCCACAACATGAAAATAAATTACATAATCATCACATAACCCAGCAAATTCATAAATAAAAATACCTCTGCCTGATGCTAAATTCTCGCTTATCTGGTTGTCCTCCCTGCTTCTCTGTCCGATCTCTGCCTGATTCTCTGACCAAACCTTGCCCAAAACCGAATAACCACCCAGCCAGCTAGGAGCATCCTATCCGGCTCCCTAGCTCTAGGATTTCGTGAGGATTCCTAGCCCCCGAGCCCAAAACTCCCAGCAACCTTGTGCCCCCTGCAATAGTTCACCCAACCTCCAAAACCAAACCCCAAAACCAGAAAAATATCCAACAGAAAAATTACAGTCCTCTCCTCCCAATTTTTCATAATAATCCCCTTCCTGCAAGCCTCTGCCCAGTCATATCTCCCCCATTCACCGACTCCCTACCCTCCTTTAATGCCACCCACCTTATCCCTCCATTCATTACCTTATCCTACCATTTATTACCTTATCCCCTCTCATACGTAAAGTTTCATAATGATTAAATTAAAGTTATTAAGCCCTTTAATTCTTTACCCAAATCATTGAATGTGTTAAGTAATCAATTAATTAATTAATCGACATTTATTAAACAATAAATAAATAATAATATTAATAGTTAATCATTACTTAACTAATACACATTAAGACAGTTAATTATTTAATTAACTATACTTAATAAACCCTATGTAACTATTTAACTGGGGTTGTTACAAGAATTTTCTAAATTTAGTTGTTTTCTAAAATTTGCTAGTTTTTCTAAAATTTGTGGTTTTCAAAAATCTCAGATAGTAGTTATAAGGGGTTGAACTTCCATTGTAATAGTTAGGATGGAGAAGGAATAAAGAGAGTTATTTTCCATTCTCATGTGTTTGCATGGTTTTTAGATATCGTGAATGAATCAAAGTTTATTGGCTACATCATTTGATGAAGATATGAATGTCAACATGGGTGGAGAGGTTACTAAGGAATAACTAAATCAAATATGTTTTCTTTTAAAAAGTCAAAAAGTCCTGGCCCTAACGGCTGGAAAGTAGAATTCTATCTTGGTTTCTGTTATTTCCTAGAAGAGGATCTTCTTAGATTAATTTGGGAATCTAAGCTTTCTAGGAAGATCTTGGGGGAAATGAATGCTACCTTCATTGCATTGATTCCAAATAAGAATGATCTTGTCACATTAAAAGAATCCAGAAAAATATCTATCTGCAATTTGGTTTACAAGATTATCTCAAAGATAATTGCCAATAGGCTAAAACTGTCTCTGTCCAATTCCATTTCAGAGGAACAATTTGGTTTACATTTCAATAGATAGATACATGTTGTTGTTGGGACTATTTAGGAGGGTTTTCATACACAATTAAAACAAGGAATAAGGTGGTGGTGGTAATGAATATTGATCTCTCAAAGGAATATGATAAATTCAACTGGTTATTCATAAGATTGGTTCTTATGCAAGCAAGTTTAAATATTCAATTAGTTAACTGGATTATGGGTTTTCTTGAATCAAAAAATTTTGTTGTCTTGATTAATGGTTCTCCTTCATGCTTCTAGGGGCCTTAGACAAGAATTCCCACTATCTCCCTTATTGATCCTACTAGTAGTAGAGGGGATAAGCAGACAAATAGAAACAACCATAAGGAATGAATTTATAAGGGGTGTAAACATTCCAGGTTCTATTGATGTAATTCACCTGTTGTTTGTAGATGGAATTTTACTTTTTGGGAGAGGAAACCTGATGGAATTGAAATACTTCAAACTCATTTTAGAGAAGTTTTGTAAAGCTACAAGAATGAAAATTAATTTGAATAAATCTTTCATTCTGGTAAATGGTGTGAGCCTAGATTTGGAAAGGAGTATTGCACAGTCTCTTCCCATGAAGATTGAGCTCCTTGATAATGGTGTTAAATACCCAGGTTTCCATCTAAAACAAAACAAGTACAAGCAAGTGGAATGTTGTTGCATAATTAAAAATATTGGTGATACGATTTCATGTTGGTGTGACAGGTGGTTGTCAAGGGGGTGGAAGGTTAGTGTTGATCGAATCTATTTTAGAAACTATCCTAGTCTATTGGTTATCAATCACACATATTCCAACAGGTGTTTTGGATAAGATTTGAAAGAAGTGTTTCAGGTTCCTTTGGACATGTAAAAGAGATTTAGAAGGATTCCCTCTTGTCAAATGGTCCAATTTACCCAATCCTAAAGATTTAGGTGGACATGTGTTAATTACCTAAATATATCTAGAGATAAATCTCAAAATAAATCCACAATATCAACAATAATAATCCAAACCAGTCACCAAAATACTGAACACAAGAATGTAGACAAAACCCTTGCGGTAGGGTAACACCATATATTAATCCTTAAGGAAGGATAACACTCCTCAAGCAATGCTTGATACATTCACAATATTCTTCACTATGCTCCATTACATTTCTTACACTTCTTTATATATCTCTCTCTATCTTCTAGGAACCTTCTAGAGAGCCTTCTCACATTTATTACATCTAACTACCATATTGGGCCTTCATTAATATAGTGGACCTAGTCCACCTTACATTGAATGACTACATTCTCATATATTAAATCACTTCCACTAATAATACATAACAACATTCCCATTGGGTACCTCCTTAGGTACCCCATATTACCTCCCTAGGTATACTACATTCCATCCCCCTTCACATGTTTCATCCTCGAAACATGAGAAGAAACCATACAATATGACCGACTAAGCAATGTAATCAACTGGTATCAAGTACGACCATCCATCCATCCCAATGGAAGTCGAACATGATGTCCATCTGTTGCTTTGCCACCCTGATCTTTCTCTGCATCATGTCGAGGTTGCCATGGGATTGTTTCTATAGCCTGAGCTCTTCCTATAGTGTTGGTAGTCCTCCATGCACCTCTTGATCGGTTTCTTGTCTAGTGCCCTGCTGGTGCATAAATGTGTTGATTCACACACCCTTCCCTTGATGACTGTTGTATCTCTATATGATGTGGATGACGATATACAACAACTATAGGAATCTATTCTTTTTTCTTCAAATATGCAACAGTTTGTTCCTTTGGGTCAATGACCTCCTTAGCTTCTTGATTATGTCCTTCTTGTAGTTTTTCTTCATCTCCTTCTGTAGACTTTGCCTCTTATTCAAATTCAGACTCGATAATAACTTCTTTGTTAGCTTCCATGGGCCCATCTTTCTTACTAAGAGACACATCCTGCAATGTAATTTTATTTTTCTTGTACCAAAGATTTAGAAAAATCTTTTGCACATTAATATTAATGGTACCCACTAATTCTATCCAAGGATATCCCAAAATAATGTCTTCATCACCCATATCTAGAGCCTTAAAATCTGAATGCAACACATATTTATCCATACTGAGCTTCAAATCTTTAAAAATTTTAACATTTTCACCTACAACATGTGTGCTTTGAATATTCTTTGCCAGAATTTGCAATCTATTAACCAACTGAATATTGATAAAATTGTGTTTGCAACTAGGGTTAATAGAAACAATGACATTTTCTTTATGAATACAACCATGAACTTATAATATAGATTTTCCACATGAAAACAAATCATTGGTGCTCTCTGTATCCTTATTTTTTCCATGAGACCACCTATCTAACAATATTTGTTCAAATTCTCCATTGAAGAGTGTCATCATCTCCTTATAATCAAGCAATTTCCACCAAATGGCAGCATGACCTTGGAATTGGTGAGCTGCCCAATGGGGCCAATTCTCTTCCCATGCTGACTTTATTTCTTTAATAAATGATTCAATAATAGGGCCATAACATTTCTCTGTAAAATACATCTTGCTATGAAAAACCACAAAAATAGAACAAGGGTTTTAAAAATAAATCACTACAGAAAATCGCAGCTTTTTCCGGAAAAACCCTGAAAAACTGTTGAATTTAAAATGATCATAACTTTACTTCCTGGACTCTGTTTTGGTCGATTTTTTTTTTTTTAAATTAGGTATTTTTCCGAGAGGAATTCAAATATCCAATTTTTTTGTCCAAATTCTACACATAAAGTTTCATATATGAACCTGAAGTGCGCCGACCTCTTTTTCTTTTCTTTTTAACAAAAACAAAAAAACAAATTCTGCAAAAAGAGAAAAATATTATTCTCTTATTTGGCCAAGGAAAGTGATATGATACCACTCTTTAAGTACTTGAATAGATCTATAGATAAATCTCAAAATAATCCTACAATATCAACAAGAATAATCCAAACCATTCACCAAATACTGAACACGAGAAATAGAGAAAACACTTGAAGTAGGGTAACACCATATATTAATCCTTAAGGAAGGATAACACTCCTCAAGCAATGTTTGATACTTTCACAATATTCTTCACTATGAACCATTACACTTCTTACACTTCTTTATATAACCCTCTCTATATCCTAGGAACCTTCTAGAGAGCCTTCTCACACTTATTACATCTAACTACCATAGTGGGTCTTCACTAATATAATGGACCTAGTCCACCTTACATTGAATGACCAGATTCTCATATATTAAATCACTTCCACTAATAATACATAACCACATTCCCATTGGGTACCTCCCTAGGTACCCCATATTACCTCCCTAGGTATACTACAATAGGGATTGAAAAATTTGTATGTGTTTGGACATGCCTTAGCTTCTAAAAGCCTCTAGAGACTCCTATTCAATAAAGGATTGTGGGGGAAAGTAAGGAAGGATAAGTATTTGGAGAACATATACCCATAGGATTGGATTAGACAAGAAAGGAATACTTCTAGAGGAGCATCAATAGTATGGAGAGGTCTTGTCAAATCTTATGACATCTTAAGAAGTTGGGTTGTATGGAAGATAAGGAGAGGCAATAAAGTGAATATTAGATAGTATCCCTGGATAAGATGTTGTGGGAATTATAGATTTTTAGACTCTCTACGGACAATGCTCCATGACAAAGAAATTGCAAGTCTTGAATATGTTGCAAACTTGTGAATCAGGGATCAGAGATATAGGTATGGAAAGAAAATAAGGACCTAGATCTTTCAGGTGATCAGGTAGAAGAGTGGACACAATATATCAACCTTATTAAACACAATTCTATTTGTTTGAAGGAATGGGATCATGAAATAAAATGGTCTAGAAATCCTGCTATGGGGGTGCTAACTGCCAAACTTGGATATGAAGAAAAAACTAGTGAAGTTTTGGGTGACGAGAGTGTGTGGTGGTGGAACGTGGTTTGGAGGCTGGAAATTCCCCTCAAAACTAGAATTCTTCTATGGCTTGCATTAGCAAATAGAATATTGACTTGGGATAATTGTCAAAAAATAAGTTGGATAGGACTTGGTTGATTCATCTTATGTAAGAATGCAAATGAATATGAAAATAATTTATTGGCAACATGTCCTTTTACTAAGGTTGCATGGGGAGAGGTACTCCATAGTTATAATTTTCAAAATAAATGGGACAAACCAACTTTGTTGGAATGATTGGAAAAATGGATCATAGACCAATCCATGTCATCTACAAAATATCTTCCATGTTATGTGTGTTGGAGATTTGCAACTTCAGGCAGTCATTCTCCACAAGAAAGTACAAGAAGACCCATCTACACCATCATAGAAGACCCAAGAAGAAGTTGGAGACCCAGGAAGAGAAGTCGACCTGATAGGAAAATAATAAAGAAATTGAAGACCCAGAAATAAGAAGTCGGCGCCAGACTGACGCCCAAATTGGTTTAATTATAGGACTGGCTCATTTCATTTGGACAATCATACAATTCCTTCTACAGTGCGCACAAGGAATTTATAGCTGCAGTTTTTGGTAAGTTCACTATTTATGGGTTTTTGGTTATCTTGGAGAGTGTGCCACACTTAGACAAGTTATTTCTTGGTTATTCTTGGTCATCTTATTGAGGCACTAGGTCTTAGTGATGCTATCCTTGGGGAGGATATTCTCTATATGGTATTTTGGCTATTGATGGTGATGTACTGGTAATATATTGGATTGGAATCTTCTATAGAAAGGTTGATGGGTTTTCTCCTAAGGTTGGGTTTCCTAGGATAAACTCTTGTGTTCTCGTGTTGTGTTCTTGTGTCCATTGTGCATGGTTAATATTTCTAGATATTGTTATTTTTGTTGCATTGTTATAGTTGATATTTTCAGTGCATAGTTATTCTATGATAACTGATGTATGAAAGTGAATCTTGTTATTAATCATAAGGCAATAACTATCAAGAACTGACAATTATAAAACACCAACATGGTATCAAAGCTAGTTGAAATATTGCCACTACACATTTTTTGTTTGTCACTGCAATTTGTCGTTGTATAGACCTGAACTTGTCAAACTCATTGAGCAACTTATTGGAGGACATTGAGTTTAATTTTTCCATAGTTCATCTTTCCCTAGCCTAGCGCACCTCCTAGTGGTATCAGATTACAACTTGTTGAAAGTTGAAATTTCTCATTATAGTTGCCAGTTACAGTTGTAGTTGATGTTGCAGTTGCCAGTTACAGTTGCAGTTGCAGTTTTAGTTTTAGTTTCCAGTTACAGTTGCATTTTCCAGTCGCCAATTGCAGTTTCCAGTTGTTAGTTGCGCAAACCTCGAGATTATAACACAAGCTAGATGGTTCTACAAATTTCAAAGGTACGCACTTTTATATAAGTTATATCATAAGGGTGTTTGTGGGAGATGCAAACTTGTAAAAAAACCATTTTTCCAAGCAGTGACAAAGGGATCCTAGATCTAGTGCATTCAAAGGAATAGTGCACCCTCCCTAGCAATTAAGACTCCAAGTTTTCATATCAAGTTTGATATTTTTATATTGCTTCATCTTAAATAAATATTGTAATTGGGACAACAGTCTTTAGAGTTATATTACTACTGAGTAATTGTTTCTATTAAATGTTTAGTGACACCTGAATATTGTTAGTACAATAATCATTATGTAAATGCTCATTGTTAATCACTAATGATGCATTTGTTTGCAAGATATAATTGATCACCTATTCGAGATGTTCTCAATTGTTGTCTTTGTCTCGGACAGGTTACTATGGAGGTCACAACATTATAAAAGTGTTTCTCTTGTCTTCTGTTCTTGTTTTGTTCCGCACGGGTTACCACAAAGGAATGATTGATAACAACACTGGAAAAGTGTTGTCCCTGTTTCCCATTTTTTATTCTTGTTTATATTTCCTTATCATAAGAATATTGTTCTTGTCTGCTATTTTTGTTATTACACATGTTCTAGGAAGGTCATAGGTGATAGCTCTGAGAGGGATCTATAATGACGGTTGTAGGAGGCAACATATTAGATGTTCTCTAGTTTGAGACATGGAGTAGGTTATCCATACATGTAGTTGTATACATGACAGTATACATCCATATACAAAAGAGGAAGAAGACAAACTTAGATCCTTCCGAAAAGAAGGATACTTTTGTGGGATACAGAGTGTTCCACATGGATATTGATGAGGAGGAGAAGGTGACTCCACCAGTGGTGAGGAAGACATCCCCACCTAGTACCAATTCAAAGGAAGCTAGAGTTCAAAGGGATTCATCCCTCGGGATCCAATAAGGAGGAGAAACCTCCCAGGACAGTTCATTGGAGATCAAACTTCCAAATATGCAGAGGGAGAAGATGGCTTCAGAGATTGTATAGACTCAGATGGAGTCATGTTTCATAGGGAGCATGGTACTCCAGGATCGATGGATACTTGATGAGATTGGTTTTAACCAAGAATGTACAGACTCAGAGTGAGCTTGATCTCAGAGAGAGTCAGTTGGCTCAAGAGAGAGACAATTATTCAAAGGGAGTCCCCCCCCCCACCATATCCAGGTGGGAGAGATACATCTCCCATGATTGATAGACAAGTGTCATGAGTTTAGGAGGCTATATAGAAGATTCAAGAGGCAAGAGGATTCTAGGATATGCGATCTTGATACAATGACATAGGAGGCATCCAGTCAGGAGGACTGGGTATGGATTTTTTCTGAGTCTCAGAGGGAGCAACCAGTGAGGCAGACTGGACAATGGGACTTACTCCAGTGATAGAAGGAGTTGGCCTCAGAGTTCGAGATGGAGTATCCTGGCCTAATGTAATCTTGGGATTAAAGGTGTGAAGATATCATATGAGATCTTCCTCATTCAGGGGATACTAATGAGATTCAATATGATGGACTACAAGTCCATGACTACACCTATGATGACAAATATGAAGAATTTGAGTGATTCTACTTCAAATTCAGATTTGGTGGATCCCATGATGTACAAGTAGTTGATTAGATCCTTAATGTACTTGGTTAACACCAAGCTGGATATTTTCTTTGCAGTAAGAACCCTGAGCCAGTATTTGGTTAAAGCCAAGGCAGTTCCAGTGGGTGGCAGCGAAGCATGGTACAATTGGATATGGTTTGTCTCAGGTGATGAAGTGAGGTTCCATATATATACATATTCTAATTGAGCAGGGAGTGCAGTAGACATATTGATCACCACAAGGTGCTTCTTTAGCTTGGAATCAATTATGATTTATGGGATAAGATGGAAGTAGGATTCTTTAGCACTTAGTACAACAAAGGCAAAGTATGTCACAGCCAATGTCGCAAGTCGTTAAGTGGTGCAACTTCAGAAGATTCTTGCAAGACTTCATCCTAGACATGGTACATAAGGGAGCAGTGAAGCTCCAGTACTTATCCATAGATGAACAAATTGCATATATCCTCCCAAAGTGGCCATGTTGATTTGGATGAGGAGGATGATACACATGATTAGCCATGTTGATTTGGCTAGTGATGAGCATTGATGTTTCAACATCAGAAAAAAAATCTCCCAGATTCTTCATGTACGAAGCTATGCTAATGCTAATATGACCAAGGGAGAATGATTCATTCACTCTCGGGGCTCTGCTCGTGGTGAATGGCCCAGGTATGTTGATATTCTTCAATAAATAACATCGGGCAAACATTCTCTCAGATTGGTCATGCATGGGGCTATGCTAGTGCTGATATGACCAAGGGAGAATGATTCATTCACTTACAGGGCTCTACTAGTAGTGAATGGCCCATAGCATCAGGAAGACATTCTCCTAGTTTGGTCATGCACAGGGCTATGTTTGTGCTGATATGACCAAGGGAGAATGATGATTGATTCACTTACGAGGATTTTCTAGTAGTGAATGGCCCATAACATCGGGCAGAAATTATCCCATATTGGTCATGCATGAGGCTATGCTAGTGCTGATATGACCAAGGGTAAATTATTCATTCATCCACGGGGCTTTGCTAGTGGTGAATGGTCCAAGTATAGTCCTTCTCCTGACAAGGAGACTGGATGGGCTCGAGATGTTATCACATGCATATTATGGAGTGGAATGCATGTGTAGAGATGGCACATCAACATGGCTCATGAAGACAACATTTCTATGACAGAAGAAATCCAAGTATGGAGAATGCCTCCCTCGTTGAGAGGAAGTGTTGGATATTTTCAAATTCGAGAAGACATTCTCAACAAGAGAGTACAAGAAGACCCATCTACACCATTACAAAAGCCCTGGGAAGAAGTTGGAGAACGAGGAAGAGAAGTCGGACCCACATGAAAATAATAAATAAATTGAAGACCCAAAAATAAGAAGTTGGCCCCAGACTAGCGCCTCGATTAGTATAAATACAAGAATGGTTCATTTAATTTGGACATTCAGACAACTCCTTCTGCAGTGTGCAAAAGGTAGTGACAGTTGTAGTTTTTGGTAATTTCACTATTTTGGGTTTTTGGTTATCTTGGAGAGTGCGCCACACTTGGAGAAGCTCTTGCTTGATTATTCTTGGTCATCTTATTGAGGCGCTAGGTCTTGGTGATGTTAGCCTTGGGGAGGATCTTCTCTGTATGGTATTTTGGCTATTGATGGTGATGTACTGGTAATATCTTGGACTGAATTGGAAGTTTGATTCAGGGGTCTATGGCTAGGGTTTCCCAAGCCGCAGACCCCTCGCTTTCACACTTCTCTTTTGAATCTTGCATGTGGTTTCTCCATACGTACTCCTTCACCATGAATAAACTACATCTTGGCACTTTCTCCCCCTGCGATGCCTTCCCTTTATGGTTTTTTCCTACGGGGAGAGTATCTATCTTCCTGTCGATCAATTCGTGGGCGGATCGAGATTTACTATGGCTGGAGGTCGTGCAGTTGTCTCCCATGGTGATTTAGTTTTCTCTCTCTGGATCCCTTGCTTGCACAGACCGCGCCTATTGCCTGTATCAATTTATTTCGGTGGAGACGATTTGTATCGTGAGCACGGATCCTTTTTTTCTTAGGGTTGTGTTTATGCTTGTGGAAGTGTATGCGGGGGCACCTCCTGGTATTTTTCCTCATCAGATCTGTATTTTTGCGCTGAGATTCTTCTGTTGTTTCTCGTGGCAGTTCTACCCTCGAGGATTTGCATATTTGGTGTTGGTGCTTGGCCCCTCCGCTTTTCTCTTCTCCTGGTTTGCAGTTCCTCTCTTTGATTTCTTTGGTTTGTTCAGGGTTTGATGTATTCTCAGATCCAGCTCCTATTGGCGGTTGTGGATGTTTTTTCCTCATATCTGGCGAGGGTTGTGCCAAAGCTTTGAGGTCCTATCTTTTGGCGTGCAGTGTTGTGATAGAAACTTTGAGTTTGTGCATCTTTTGGTCTTACTACTATTGGTAGAGGTCTCCACCGTTATTGTTGATATCTGGTTCTGATGATGTGATAATTTCATACCTCTCTGACTTGGTCCATCCAACCACCAAAGTTTTGTTGGGATTGCATATTCAGGGTTAATTTTGAGACGAGATCTCCTGTCCCAGTTTTTTCCGGCCTATTTGGGGTCTCTTCCAAGTATTTGTATCCATTCTTTATTTATGTCTTACCAGCCATCTTTTTTGTCCCTATGGGATCGTTCTACCCCATTTTGGGTCATGCTTAAGGCACCTACAGAATGTAATTTGGTTCTCTTCGGATGAATAGAATTACACTTTTTTCCGTGGAAAAAAATATCTTGGACTGAATTCTTCCATAGAAAGGTTGTTTGGTTTTCTCCCAAGGTTGGGTTTCCTAGGATAAACTCTTATGTTCTTGTGTTGTGTTCTTGTGTCTATTGTGCATGGTTAATATTTCTAGATATTGCTATTTCCACTGCATTTTTATAGTTGAGATTTTCATTGTATAGTTATTCTATGATAGTTGATGTATGGAAGTGAATCTTGTTATTAATCATAAGGAAATAACTATCAAATCTAAGAATAATAAAAACCAATAATGTGTCAGGGGGGATATGGTTACACATAAAAAGGATGATTTTTGAGGGTAAGGATTCACAAATAGATAGGTCATGTCATCAAATCAAGATAGTGGTGGGATAAGGTAGGAAGCCCCTAAAACTCAAAATGCCTAAAAGGATTCAAGAACCTTGTATTGATCTAACCTGTCTAATGCCCGTTTATGGGGTTTCTTCAATCGAGAAAGTCAAGGATCGCCAACAGTTTGTGGAGAAGGGGCCATACTCTTTTTCAATAATTCTCATTATGTTACTCTAAAGTTTGTAGTTGGTCTTGGTTCTAAAAATAGAGATGAACTCTACACACTCTAGATACTTCTTAAAGTTGTTGTTGGTAAGAATGTTCATAGGCTACAGGTACTAGGAGATTCCAAGATGATTACAGATTGGTCAAAAGGTAAAATAAACATTACTATTATGAATTTAAGGCCTATTATGGATAGAATCTTGGAGAAAAATGCTATCTATGAGGAAATTTCTTTTGCACACATTTACAAAGAGTTTAGTTATAAAGTAGATTTCTTGTAGAAAGTAGCACTCTCTTTGGAGGATGACCATTTGAACGAACAAGAGTTCAAAGATAATATCCTGTGGGAAGTTAATCATATTACAATATACTGATTCTAGTGTAGGACTAGGTTTCTGCCATTTCTTGGGGGGAATGTCAGTCAATTTTTCTTCTTTATGCTAAGTTTTGAGTTTGTTTTCTTACTAGAATGAAAAGGATAGTTTTTTTTATCTCACCGATCGAATGACTATATAGGTCATAATTAGTGGGTGTGGATAGGGCGTAAAGATGGAATGAGTTGAAAGGATTTCAATATTTATTTTGATTTCATTCTTGAAATATCAAATACATTTATTTTTTCTTGGAAAAGAGAGTATTTAAAGTAGTATACTTACAAAATTGTAAAAATAACTTACATGTTATTTCTTACTTTTGCTTGATGAATTTTTATTTATTTTTTTGTCATTTTTATATTTTTATAGAATAAAAATCATGTAAGTATTTAAAGTAATATACTTACAAAATTATAAAAATAATTTACATGTTATTTTTTACTTTTAAAAAACAATTTTCAATTTTGTTCCTTCCTTTTTTTTACATGTTGCTACCCTATTGAAAAAGGAGTCACAATAATTAATTGTGAGTTCAAAACCGGGAGACCAATATTCTTAAAAGGAATTAGTTCCTTATCTGAATTGGTAGTATCAAATTTGTGATGTCTTTTTGTGCTACCTAGAGGGGCTTCAACTACCACAACCTCCTTCGAAGAGGAAAGCCCTGTATCATTTTCTTCAACCCTATCACTCGAGAAAGGAGTGGATTCCCCAAATGGAAGATTCAATTATTAATTTAACTCATTATGATCAATGTGAGTGGTCAATTGTTGATTTACCTCATTCAAATCAATGTTAATATCCGAATTTGATTCTATCAGAAAAAATCTATGTCTTTGATTTTGATTTTGTCCCTTTTTATCATGGGAGGATGAACTCAAGCAAGGGGACAAGTAGCTTGTAAAAGACATGGAAGATGACATATCCTGAGCCTAAATGCCATGTTCTCATAATCCAAGACCTATCTGTATTTAAAATTCATCCATTTGAAAATCATTTTATCTGAAATACCTTTACTAATGTCTATCTCAACAGATATATGCACAATGTCTATAAATAAAACCACTACATCTCTCTCAAGATCTGATTTTATGTAAGTTCTCAAGGTATTCTTGGTATCCTAAAAACTAATAAGTACCATAAATGCAATGACAAATTGAGAAGACAAACCCAAACTAACATTCTAATAATGGACATATTGTTAGGATCAAAATATAGAAACCAAGGGGTAATAAAAAGTCTCACACTTCCCCAAAACCAAGGACCCTCCTCAAACACCTACTAATTTAGCATGATCATAGAATTGAACAATAAAAAAACATTTGGAATGCAAAGAGATCTCAAATTTATTTGTCAAATTCATATGGATCCACTGCAACAACGTTGATGTAGGAGGCCAATACCCATTAAATCTACAAATAACTGAATCTTTTTCATATAATCAATATAGATGTGTGATATTTGGTGTTGTAATTTCCACCATCAACACCTCCTCAACATGCACCACTATATAGGAATTAGAAAGACGAGAAGACTTCAATCAATTGGAGAGATAGATTGGTTTTTTACTGCATACCTAAAGGACAGATGCCTAGTTCCCCTCACTCCTCTAGGCAATCCTAGTGTTGAGATAAGAGTTGAATCTTTGCAAATGTTTTCCTTGCAAAATAAGTTTAAAATGAAAAATTGGTTGTCAATCACAAAATTAGGATTATTCCATATCATTTCAATCTAAAGTCATTCTCTCTTATGACTAGCCAACATTTCATTCTTAACTCTACTTATAACCACTTTAGGTTATTGTGAAGTGGAAAAGAAAATAATGTAAGTTAATTAGTGGACAAACTCAACCTATTTTCCAATGAAATTCTTCCCAAATTTAGTAGGGATTTTGCACGAAGTTATATGGACTTAATGGATAAGAACTTTTACAATAAAACTTTTCCCTTAAGGCACTCAACCCATTTTAAAACTTTGAAATTTTGAAGAAATAAAAATGAATAAATCAAGGTGGAACTTTGCCTTATTAGACAAAATTAAACCTACCATAAAAATTGAGTTTGTTCACATATTAAATCTCCTTAAAAACAATTACTAATATGTATAAATTAACCATTTTACAAAAACATGGAAAAAAAAAAAATATATATATATATATATATATATATATATATATATATATATAAAAAATAAAA
>ML782266.1:401499-416143 GCA_009831015.1 Picea engelmannii
CTTTATAACCAATAAAGATACACTTTTCATCCTTTTTATCCAGCTTACTTCTATTTTCCTTTGGAACATGTACATAAGCATCACAACCAAACACTCTAAGATGTTGAAGAGAGGGTTTCTTTCCAGACCATACCTCATGTGGATTTTTATCATCCAATGCTGATGAAGGTGATCGATTGACCAGGTAACATGTTGTACCCACTGCCTCTGCCCAGAATTCTTGTCCTAACGCGGCACCGCTGAGCATGCTCCTTGCTTTTTCCATCAGTGTCATGTTCATCCTTTCTGCAACTCCATTCTACTGAGGAGTGTATGGAGTAATCTTCTACCTTGCTATACCACACTTCTTACAGAATTCTTTGAATTCATTTCCGCATAATTCTCCACCATTATCTGTTCTCAATACCTTTATTTTCTTCTCTATCTGATTTTCTACCAAAGCCTTAAACTCTTTAAATTTATCAAATACCTCAGATTTCTTTCTAAGAAAATAAATCCATGTGTTCCTTGAAAAATCATCTATGAATGAAACATAATATACAGATTTACCTAGGGATGGAACAGGAACAAGTCCAAACACATCACTGTGTATCAACTCTAAGATCCTCTTTGTTCTTGTAGCACCAGATGGGAATCTTACTCGATTTTGTTTACCATATATGCAATGTTCACAGAAATCAAAATCCAGAGTGCAATTAGACATACCTTCAACCATACCTTTACCGTGTAGTGTTCGCGGGCTCTTTTCTCCAATATGCCCCAGTCTTTGATGCCACATCATGGTCTTCTTTTCTGGGACAGTATTGGTCTTGTCTCCTTCATTTCTCTGCTCAGGGACAACAAAACTGTTACACCCATTAGTAAAAGTGCTTCCCAACAACTTGTATAGAGTTCCACACCGAACTCCCCTCATCAACACCATTGCTCCTCATACCATCTTGCAAGTGCCCTTTCCAAATATAGTATCCACTCCTGCATCTTCCATCTTGCTTACAGATATTAAGCTCCTGGCTAGTGTTGGAATGGGCAGAACCCCAGGGAGAGTTCTAATCCTTCCGTCTTTTAGCAACAACTTAACTCTTCCACGTCCCAAGATTTTTTATGTCGAGTCATCTCCCAAGAATACATCACCACCATCATATTTTTCATATTCAGAGAACCACTATTTGTGAGGAGTCATATGGTATGACGCACCTGAGTCGATCAACCATACATCATGGTCTGCATGTGTACCTGTAGATGCCAGGTAAACATCACCTCCTTCTTCAGTGGAGGTTTTCACCTCTGTGAAAGAGGTACTATCAGATCCCTTTGGTTTTTCAACCTTATTAGACTTTCAATCTTTCTTATAATGCCCTGTTTTAACACACTTCCAACATTTCCTCAAATATTTTCCTGGAGACTTAGATCTACCTGTAGATTTAGATCTCCACCCCGAAGGATTACCAGGGTTCCTGTCTTGGGTACACCCTCTTATAAATAAAGCATCTATGTTGTGACCATCCATGCTTTTTCGCCTCATCTCTTCAGATAACAAGGATGCAACTACATCCTCATACTTCAATGTAGATTGAGTGGTACTACTTATTGCTACAACCAGATTATCCCAAGAGTCTGGAAAAGAACATAACAAAGTAATACACTTATCTTGCTCTGCAATCGTAATATTAACAGAGCCAATTTGACTTACCAGAGTATTAAAGGCATTTAGATGTTCTGTCACATAATCTCCATATTCCATCCTAAGATGATACAACTTCTTTCAAAGAAACAACTTGTTTACTAGGGACTTTGATTGATACAAATTCCCCAACTTATTCCATAGTTCCTTGGCTGTAGATTCTCCTGATACATTCAACAACATTGAATCTGTCAGGCAGAGTCTAATAGTACTCCTTGCTCTCCTATCCAACTTCTCCCAATCTTCCTTCGACATACCAGTAGGTGGTGTACTAGTAGTTTTCGCACTAGTAGGTTGTGTAACAGTTGTATGTGTGTCAGTAGGCTATGTACCAGTTGGCTGTGTACCAGGGTCCACAACGATCCATTGTTCTTTGTCTACAAGAAGGTCCTCCATCTTCAGCTTCCATAGCTCAAAGTTTTTACCGTTGAACTTCTCTATCTCGATTCTAGAAGAACTCGTCATTCCTCTTTATGCACTCAAATCACCACTGCAAAAGCTCCCACTAAACCCAGGTTTATCACAGACCCAAGATAAACTTGATCTATCAAGACCGAGCCAAACCCTCAACATCAAAGGTGTCCCTTTGAAGCCAAAAACGAGCAATGATACCACATGTAAGTTTTAAACTTGTGAAGTAAAGCAATGCATATAGATTCTTAAGAAAAACAAAATTTAATCAATCGCTCATTCACATAGTACAGAGAGATTTATACCGGAAACCCTCAACCGAGAAAACCTTTTTTATATTCATTATATCAAATTTCACCATTCACCATACAATATATATACAATGTTTTTAGGTATTCCGTAGATACCAAAACCCTAATCCCTTAATCCGAGATTAATTTACAAAGCCGCTAAAAATAGCAAAAAAACGCAGACAAAGAGCACTACTAGAGGGATCGTAAGACGCATTTGTCATATCTAATGCGCCCACACACACACATGCAAAGAATATAACACATACCCAACAATATAGGTAAAAAGAAAATATTGTTTAAAGTTCATTATTTTTTTTCAATATTTGTTTTTGGCAATAATGTTTTTTGTTTTATTTTATAAGTAGATTTATAAGTTGTTCTTGAAACAAATTTTAAGTAGATTATGTTATGTTTAGTAGAGTAGGAATTCAATTCTACATAATATGAATCTTATTAGTCCCTGTCGAAGGCGTAGAGGGACTATAGCAATCGATAATTCATTGACTCTATATTAATTTGTCGTTTGGCTACAAATTTTTGCATACTTTCTAATGTTCGACATACAGAACTAAAAGCATTATTTTTTATATAATAAAAAAAACCATATGTGTTATGATCTGATTGGATGATAAATTTGAGGTCTTATTGTCAGCTTCGCTAATCCCAATGAATTATATGTTTCCATATCCAAAGTTTTATCATGTACGGTACTTTTTTTTATTTGTACAAATGTTTAGATATCCAAAGTTTATAGTGATCGATAATTCCAAAGTTTATAACCTTCTATTGTGATTTATTTGTTTTATTTGTGCTATTATTATTATTACTCCTTTGTATTTGTATTGAAATGTTTGCATGCGAAAGGTTTATATCGTTGACACTTTTTTTGAGGTGCTTGAATAGGCCTGACAGCTTAAATGTTTACATGACGTGAGGTCCTCAAACAGGCCTGACATCATAAATGTTTGCATACCGCAAGGCCCTTAGACACCCTGAACACCTTAAATGTTTATCTAAATAGGATTCTCGGAGTACATTTTTCCTCGAAATTTTCCATACAATGTTGCAGTGAATTTGGACAATATTGTTGTCCACCGCCAGTTGAATAGGCATTGTATGTTTCATACTTCTTCTAGGCTTAGAATGCAATTTTGTCATCATTGAAGCAACATACATTGTTTATTGGTTCGGTGGGTGCTTCTTCTTCGTTGGTTCGTCGGTTGTTGCTTGTTGTTGTTGTTTGGTTCATAATTCGACTTGTGCGTCTGTATTTCATCATTTCGGAGTAAGTTTCCATGCCATAATTTCATTTTCTATTCCTTCTTTGTTGTTAAGTGTTTGCAGTTTGCAAGTAAGATTTTTTTCTTATTTCTACTGGCATGATCGTCGTATGTTTTTGGTTCCTTCTGTGCTTTGACTGTAGTTTCGTAATCGTTGGAGATACATATGTCGTTTACTGGTTCGGTGGTTATTGCTTGTACATTGGTTCGTTGGTTCGTCAGTTGCTGGTTGTTTTTTTTTAGCTCAAGTTTACGATTTTGGGGCCCTGGGGCTGTAGTTGGGCATGTTCGTGCGTTCTCGTTGGTTTGGTGCTTGCTGTTTTCTTTTGCTTACTTCGGCTTTGTAGGGTTGGGGTCCTGCGCCGACAGTTGGAGTTGTTTTATTATTATTATTATTATTATTATTTGGGCGCTTTACTGTGTTCAGACCCCGCACCCATGAGTGGACATGCGGTTATGTTATTTGTCATGTCTGGCAAGGTCAAGATCTGTTTTGCTGTAAAATTTTTATGATACTTCGGTGCTGACATGATAGAAAATAGTGGCATAAAAAATAATTGGACAACTACATGTGCAATTGTAATATCCACTGTTTTTTTGTTAAAATAAAACATGTGCAAGCTGCACTTATAAACCATGTATGGTGGAATGTTCCCATATCATAATACATGTTATTTATCCTCTACATGGATTGGTGTGACCACGATACAATTTGTCTTGTACTTGAGATATGATATGTACAACAAAGAGAGTGCAAAATTATATTTTCATGTCTGGAAGCATATCTGGATACTTTGTCATGGAAAACCAAAATCGTTTAACTATGGCCATGCACTTTCTTAATATTTTGTGACTTGTAATATATTTTGGGCAGGGAACAACTTTATATATTTACAACCATGGATGGAGAAAAACAAAGGTTCATGTTGTTGCCTATTTTTTATTCTATTCGTTGATTCTCATTTATTGTATGTACATATTACTTGTTCTCCAGTGCATACCAGCTTTCATTCATGTTCATTGTGTTTTGTGCGTTCCCACATTCAAACAAACAGAATAGTTGGAGAAAACAAAGGAGTCTTGACTGCAGTGGTGGAAGAGGAGATACAAAGGTACATGCTTGTATTGTTATTTAATATCTGGTTGTTTTATATTTCATTTATTGTCTGTATGTGTGTTCACCTATTTTATTGTATATAGATGTTGCGTACCTTCCTACATAATAACTTATCTTCATTACATGTCTTCTTGCATACTAACTTCCTTCATGTCCATTGTATTTTTCCCGCATTGCTACATTTAAACAAACAAAATGACAGGAGAGGACGATGGACTCTTTAGCGCGAATGTAGCCGAGGAGTTACAGAGGTGCATACTTGTACTCTTATTTCATATTCCAGTGTTGAGTATTTCATTTATTGTATGTGTATTTGTTGTTCTTGTTCTACTGCTTTGCACCTTTTTTTTCTTGTATGTATATACTATGTATCTTTCTGCTTATTCTCATGTGAATCGTACTCTGTTTGTTGTTACATTGAAATAAATAGAACTGTTTTTCTTTCTTTTACATGTTTTTCTTCATACTAACTTTCCTTCATGTCCATTGTATATTCGACGTTACTACCTTAAAATAAACAGGTTGGTTGGACATGAAGATGAATTCTTGTATGCAACAGCAGAGGGTTCTGTGGTACAATCTTCGAAAAGGTATACCAACTGTGCTCGTAAATTAAATATACAAAGCGGGTGCGGGCATATAATATTAGAGTAGAAAACGATGACTTGGAAGCAATGGGCCTTTGTGCCCTCCCCATTTCTACTTTTTCCATTTTCTATTATCCCTTTTTATTTCTAATTGCTCTTCTTAGTCGTATTTCTGAAAATGCCTTGGTGTGTGGGTTGGCGGACTCACGGGTTCACATTTATGGTCACGCTTCTACCTTATTCCATACATACCCACTTTGTCGATTGTGGGTGACGAGTTGGTGGGTTCAATATTGCGCCCTTGGCTTCGGGGGTTCCGTAATATACAGATTGGTCGTCGTGCCTCCCCATCACGCCCTATTTATTGTTACACATTTTTCCATTAATACGCATTAAACCAAGATTTGTGGAGGGTTATATTATACCTTCCGAGTGTTGATTTCAAAATCACAAAATGTCGTTCGCACGTCGTCAACTTGGCACGTTCACGAAACCTCCAATCCTTAATTGCTCTTCGTCGTACCTGGCACCTTTTCACTTCTAAATATGACTTAAGTAAGATTTACTGCTAACAATTCATCATGCAACACCCATACAGATTGTCATTAATCAATGAAAGGCTCGAGGAGCTTTCCCATTCATAAGCATTTAACCAAGATTTTGTGGAGAGTTATATTATCGGCTCCAACTGTTCATTTCAACCATCGTCTAGAGAAAACCAACATTCTCATAAACATATGGCATCATCTCGACAACAGTTATGTGGAGATACATTGAACATCTTCGGGCGCGATGACCAAAACTTCTAGTGGTCCAGGGCATCTTCTTATTAATCAACCCTTGCCGCCTAGACGAAGTAATTTGGACCTCTGGGATTGCTCGTGCAGGCTGTGTCCCTAAAGTTTTTTATTGTAAGGATCTGGTCTCTTGATGCGCCGATAAATATATTTCAGACAAAAGAATTATTCAACTGCGGGACCGCTCTTCTGTTTCTTTGTCACCTTAGGTCTTACGCCGGATGTTAAGATTGTCAGAGCCAACATTAATGTTGAAAGGAGAAGATTCCAAACAGTTCCTAGAAAAGCATAATAACGGGTTGGACCTCTTGCCCGATTTCTTGGAAGACCCGATGGTAGTTCCTGAAGATATCACAAGCTTGCAGGTTAGTTCATTTAGAAATCCATTCCGCGAAATTGTCTGGCTATTTACAAGAATAACGAGACAGGAGTCCACAAAAACTATTTCCCGGATGGCTCTTTATCTTTTGTATTTCACAGTCAAGGAACAAGCCATTTTTTATTGGGGCAAGCTAATTTCCCATGAAATTTGTTCCCAATTGTCAAGATTCAAAAAGGAGAAGAAATTTTATATGTCATCCTACTTAGTTTTTGCGATAACACATTGCTGCCAGTTTCCAGAACTGTCTATTTCCAAGAAGGTCAACTAGGAATTCGACTCAGTAACGTTCTAGTACCAGGCCTTATGGAAGCACAAGGCCTCCCACTGTTTTTATGAGGTTTTTAATGGCTTCATGTCTGTTTTCAAAGTTTTGTTGTTAGGAGAAGATGGTCCTCGCATATCTGAACATGCAACCAATTTTTTGGACAGGAAGGGGACACTTGAACATTTGGATAATTACACTATGATAAGGATTTTTGGCTCCGGGGAAAAACCTGCTCTCATTCCATGTCACATTACAGACATAATGTTTGTTATAGAAGTAGCAAGGCAATGCAACTACTGGTTGCATCTATTCCAAGAGAAGAGAAAAAAACAGTTCATTCCTTTGCCTTGAAAAGTCGGGGACTTCGTGTTGAGAAACGTCAACAAAATTAACGAATTCCCAGCCCATTCTAGCAACTTGAACCTAAGATATGTTGAAATCCTAAGAGGGTTCGACCCCAATAAAATTTTTCTACAACATTTACAAACACTTGGCTTCGGCAGTTGTTTTTTCAAAAAACACCTGACCGAAAACAGAGACATTGTCGACAACGCTCCTGCTTCTGATGCCGACGACCTAGACACACCGCAAAGCAGCACTAGATTGTACAGGCAACAGGGAAAAGGCCCCGGTGAGAAGAGTGTTCAATCGACGAATAACACTCCCAAAAGTACGGCATCCTGAAGCATCGGTCCAATGGCCCACCATAGCAACAAAGCAACTCATAGTTCTTCAAACGAAGGAGGAGATAACGACCCTCCTCACTCTAAAATTGATATTTCTCACAAGCTTCCAGTGGCCAAGAAGAGAAAAAAATTGTGGGACAGGCGGAAGAGCCCGAAATTCAAAGTGAGAACATGGACTTGAGCCTGATCTGGATAGCGTACTCTGCTACCTTGATTAGCTCGGAGACACGATCTAGCATAGTCATCCAATGGACATATATGATATTGAAAATTTTGACAAAGATGAATCCTTCGTGTTTCAGTGCACTGTTTTTGACAGCCAGTCCAAAAAATTGATTATTGAAAAAAAAAATGTAAAAAATAAGAAAGGAAAATCTCGTTCAGAGGTTAACCTTGCGAACATGCGGCCATCCCAAATCTGCCAACTTCACATAGCGACCAGAGATGCACTTGATGATTCCATTGGAGGCATCGAGGCCGAGAATGCAAGACTGAAGGAGCGGGTCAAGGAATTGGAAGAGGCTTTGATTCCTATGTCATTGCTTGCCAATCCTTTGGAAATAGCCATGCCTGCCACCCCTGCAGCCAAGTTAAAAGGATCCTCCAACCTCCTCACATCATGTAGAGGATATGTGGAGAATAATATCAAGAAAATAATGGAACTGGTTACTGAGGCATGGGAAACATCACAAACCATGACTTCCCTTGGAACGAGGGCACATAATTTGCTCGAACATTTGCAGGCGGAGTTAAAAGATGAAGAAAATTTTGTTTTAAACACGGTCCTTCCTTTTGGCACCATTGTCAACAACATGAAAGAAACAAGAAGAAGACAACAAGATCTCCCATCCAAAAACGAGATCGATCAATTAAATGCATGCTGGAAAGAAAAAGTGAAGAACATGCATCTCATTGTTCAGTCATGTGAACAAGCCATATCAAAGAAAGAAAAATTATTCACAAAGATGTCCAGAATAAACTTAGCCGGAAGGACCAACGACTTCCAAGACCCCAACTTAATCGCCAACTCATTGCCCTTAACTAGGAAAGACTTCGATAAACAAGTTGATATTTTTAAGGGGTTGTCCTTGGAAAAGTTTTACAGCATCCTTGAATATGATCAAGATGACGTTGACGACTGGCTAGTCGACTATTCAGTACAGAGTGAGGAAATTGATCAGGCTCTACGTAATCTTTCTATCGACTTCGGGGAATTAGAAAATGAACTTTTCAACATAAAAATATGGAATGAGATCAATGTCGCCCCAATGAGAAGCTACATTGAAGAATGGCTTGAAAGGGAATTGAAGCAGGTCATCTACGAAAGGTAATGGGCAATTTCCACGATTCCAGCAGCTGTCGACGACATCAATGAAAAAGCATCAGTAAGAAAATAGAAAAAGGGGTCATATGTACCATCACTGTAAGTCTACTGATCGCATCCTGTTTTGTTTTTCAACCCAGTTATTCCACTGTTTTAAATAGAAATGTCTAGCCAAACACTGATACCTTTCAATTTATTATTTTCAGGTATTACACTCTACCATCGCCCACTTCTTCTTTCTACAGTCCTGTTTCTTGTACATATTTCTCTTATGGTTCGCGGGAGCCCCAATCCCATTATATATGACAAACGCATTGAAATTTCCAGTAATATGTAACAAACTTTTATTTTTTGATATATTTCAAATAAAATTGTTTTTTATCTCCTTTTATATTTATGTCCTCATACATTTTTATCTTCCACCAGTTTATATCACAAATGCATTTAAATTTCCAGGAACATGTAACTTTTTTAATATATTTCAAATTAAATTGTTTTTTTTATCTCCTTTCATATTTGTGTCATCATAAATTTTTATCTTCCACTATACAGAAATTGTATTTTGTTATATACTTTCAAAAAATAAATGGGGCTCTAGAGGCCATGTGTCATTTACTGCATGGATACCACCTATGCTTCAAGTTGTTTGCCACATCTCCACTGCAGTTTCCATCTGCCTCCACTACTTTTTCCTATCCCGATTCAACCCGACAGGGACTACGCTACCATGCAACCTTGTTTAAATGGTAACTAAAACATAGTTATAAGAAGAAAATAGCCTCTAATGAAGAAACACTTTTCAAAAAATTTAAACAACTAGAAGTTATATTTAAAGCCTCATTAATATCAAAATTGGATATCAGAACCCCGTTAATCTCTTGAGGATCGACCACAATACATTTCATAAAGAATATTTTCAAGAACATAAATCTCTAATTAAGATTCCAAGTTTTATGAATATTAATTAAGATATATTTATAAAAAAACTCATAATAATTGATATTATTAGATGTGCTTTCATGATAGTTTGTAAAATCAATCATTTAAACCTATTGAAATTGATCATTTAAACCTATTAAAATCCTAGAGTAAAAAGTGTTTTAATGTATTTGTTGATATTAGACTTTATAAGCTTGTTTCATTCAAAATTTATATAATAATCGTTTAATTAAAAGATCATTATGTTGCATTGATCCCTAGGTTTAAAACGATTAACTTTTTTTAAAACACTATAATATATATATTATTTATTTGTATACTTATATTTCAAAATTAAAAACTGTATATTTATTTGTTTAAACCTAAATGCTAGTTAGGTATATAGATGACACTTTTGTTATTTGGTCTCATGGCCACTCCAACGTGACTGCCATTTTCAACCACTTTAAATCTAAAAGGACAATTTCCTTCCCTTTTTGGATGTCCTTATTTCTGGTCTTCTTGACGACTCTCTCACCCACCAAGTTTGCAGGAAGAAAAATCCCACCTAACCAAGGCCCTTCTATCTAATGGTTACTCTGTCTCTCAGATCAACCAAGATTTTCGTTCTCCTAGCAAACCTAAACCAAAATTAACCTCTTCCTCCTCCCCTCCTCGGGCTCTCATCTCCCTACTCTACATTCAAGGGACCACTGATCTTATCTCAAAACTCTTGGCTAAGAAGAACATCAAAATTGTTTTCAAACCTTATAAAACTGGTAAACAACTTTTCAAAACTACTAAAGACAAATGTTCTCGTAAACAACTTTTCAGAACTACTAAAGACAAATCTAACCCAATGTTGAGCCCGAGAGTTTTCCAAATCCCCTACTCATGTGGCAAATATTACATAAGTCAAACCAGATCCTTCAAATCACGGCTCAAAGAACATATAGTTGTTGACCAAATTGGTCTATCAGACCTTAAGAGGGTAAGTGATTCTTTAGAATTTTGTTTATGTGCTCGAAAAGAATTAAGAGAAGCTTTCCAAGATCATCATACTTTTGTTGAGTTAAGAGGTTAGGAAGGTTGGTAGTGTGACCAAACAAAAATACTACCCACAACCGAATTTCCAAATAAGTCGTTGAACTCTGCCAAATCCAAACACCTCATTTACTTTGACCAAACAAAAATCCTAGCTTCCCCCCTCTATTACGCATCTAGACTCATTCAGGAAGCTCTTGAAATAAACAAACATCCTAACAATTTTAATCGCAAAGACCGCTACAAACTTAACCAATCTTAAAAACCCACTATTCACAACCTTGATCATTAGGCCTCCCCCTTTTGTTTCATTCTCCATGCGCCACCTTACCCCCCTTTTTTCTTCATTTCTTCCTAAGATTCTTTTGATCTATTCTGTTTCACTAGTCTCCTCTCAAGAAAGGCTAAGTTTTTCTAATTTATTCACTCTATTTCATTTTCATTGTTATTTTATTCATATTAATTTTTCATATTACATTATATTAAGATATTATATTATAATATTATCACACCATTATCATCCCCATTATTATGGGGTTACCACCATTATATTCATTTTATACTTTATTCAACATTATATTATATTATATTATTATCTCATTATTAATTGACATTCTACCTCATCAACATTTTCTCATCATTATATTATATTACATTATTATATTATATTATTATCCCATTATTAATTGACATTCTACCTCGTCAACATTTTCTGCGTCATTTTAACCAATCTATTCACGCCTTTTCTTCATTTTCCTTTTATTATTAAGATGTCTTTTTAATATTATAATTGATCCATTTTTACTCTTTTTTTCATTATTTTATTTTGTCAATTCAATTCTTTATCTAATTTTTTTTAATGGTAATTTATCTATTAATCTTTTTAAATATAATTTCTATATTCATTTTCTACATATAATTTTTATGATTATAATTGATGACAAGTGAAGTATCCACTCAAAAAGTTGTAATCTTCAAAACTTTTACACGATGTTTAACATATTTTATAACATTAATAATTACTTTTAAATAATACAAAATAATATAAAAATATTGAACCTCTAATATTTTCAAAAAAATAACAAGTAATAAATTTAAAAAAAACACACATAATAATATAATTCTTAAAATAAGGATCTCCACTATTAGTATTTTTATTTTATTTTACAAATAAAAAATAAAATATAAGAACAAACTAATCAGTCTTCCCTTGAGCAGTTTGCTGAGAGCTTCAATGGCTCAGTTGTTAGAGTAATCTTCACCTTTCCATTCTTATCCGCCAGCACAACTAGTTAGCGTTAACTAAACTACAGTTAAACTTCAGTTCAGTTAGTTTGAGTTTTAGCAGTTACTCAGAGATCCGTTACACGACAAAATGTGAAGCCCGGGCACTGTTAATGAACGACCAACACCATCAAAACTTGACTGGTACATAATTTACATTTAAGAACTGAATCTGTTCACTGATATTCTGTATAAGTATGTATTGAAATTGGTTAGCAATAAGCAAACAACTCTAATAGGTTTAGGTTCTCGTTTAAACAATTTATTTTATTTTTATTAGTTTTGTTCAAAATTTCACAAGAAATTGTGGGAGTTTTAGATTTGAATGGTTTAATGGAAATGTTTTAGGGTTTTCAAAGTGTTGAATCTATTTGTATATTAAAAAATGTAATTTAAACAATAGAAAATTGTAATTTTACCTAAATTTATATTGCCAATAAAAAATGACATAAAAAGAACTTTTAGACAACGCTACTATAAAGTAAATGTTTATGCAAACTGGGTTGAATCAAAAGTAGCTTTAGACAAAGCCATTATAAAGTAAATGTTTATGCTGGAGTATAAATTGTTGGATCAAAAGTAGCTTTGTATCTATCAGCATGCATTCCAACCTACAAAGCATTTAATGCTTTATAACTAAGTGGTTATTGCTCATCCATTAAAATGTGTGTAGTAAATGTTTTTTAGGTAACTATGAGTAGAATTGGGGCAATGCAATTAATGTAATTATTGGTGAAATAGTGAGTTTACATTGTTCAATTGTCATTTAACATTGTTTAAATAGCATTTTTGAATGCATAAATCCATTCAGCACTCTAAAAAACCATCATTACCTAGAAATATGTAATCTCAACCACTTAAATTTACAATTACAACTATCCAATCTGCAATTACAACTATCCTTCTAAATTTATGACGAGACTTTGAATAAATTTCTAACAGTATTTTGGACAAAACTCATTGAAAAAACATACCCAAAAAAGAGTAAAAACCTTTAAAACTAGTAAATCAAAGGACAACAGCCACCTTGTCTCTAACATTCAATCAATCTGAATCGAAGGGCATGATGGAACCATATACAAATCCATGATACATCATAGTGTTTCAATTAAAATCATATCAAAATTATGCTATTTATTTATTTATTTATTTTCACACCTCAAAATATATAATTTCATATTTAAAATATATTTTTAAAATACATATTTTGTATATTGTTTATTCATGTAACTTACTAACTAATTACAATAATATGGTATTATTTTATATTATAATAATTTTAAAAATTTATTATAATTTTATAACATTATTTGATGATGATGATTAACTACAGAATTGGTCTATCCGACCTTAAGAGGGTAAGTGATTACTTGTGATTCTTTAGAATTTTGTTTATGTGCTCAAAAAGCATTAAGAGGAGCTTTCCAAGATCACCATAATTTTGTTAGTTAAGAGGTTAGCAAGGTTGGGAGTGATCCAGGTGGATTTCGATAGCCACCCACCTTTTCCAACTGACTCAAAACAGTTTTTTGGCAATTTTGGCAATTTACTATTTTTAGCAAGTTTTAACTTCCAGGACCATTTTGAGAGCCTAAATGAAGGTTTTTCGAGATCGAGATTCTCAATGATAGCCTAAAGCATGATTGAGCCCCCAAAATGAATCTCCTCGACGATACCTTTCCAACGAGCTATTAGGCGCCTAAAACGGAGATCGTATGCAAAAGTTACAACCCCGTGAAGTTGATGTACTAACTTACCCAAACAAGGCCCACATGACTTTTGGCGCTTCATCTCCTAGGGTTAGGTTTTGGATGTCTAGGGTTTTTGGCATTCCTATTTATTGTAAAAAGGCCTTCATAGCCTCATTGTAATCATCTTCTTGCGAATGCAAATAGCCGTCACATCTCTTCTCAGAGATTAGCTATCACCATTCTAGCGAGTCTTTCACTCTATATTTTTAGAGTCTCTGTACATTTCTTTCATTAATATAAATCGTGTATTACTATATATCTGTGTTTATGGTTGCATCTCTGATACATTTATGTTATATTGTTGGATATACGCGATATCTCTCTGCATTTCCTTATTATATCTCCACTCTCATTTCGTGCCGAAAATAATCCAGATCAGTGGTATCAGAGCATGCTTCTCTTGATTGTTTTTTTCCGTGCATGTCCCCGACGAGGTCCGAGTATAGCAAGTTGGGTCTCGAGCTTGTCTCTCTTGAAGACAATCACTCTCGCACACCCAAGAAAACCTCAATGGCGAAAGAAAATAAAAACGACGGAGCAGACAATCCTATCAATCTGTTGCTCGAGCAAGCTCTCACACGACAGAGGGACAAAATGATGGAGAATTTTTCCCACATCCTTAAACGTCTGCCGATAACATCAGGTGCATCTTCATCAAGCAACCACTTTGGAGGCACCTCGCCTTTCAAGGTACAAGTTAATTTTGATATTCCTGTATTTGAAGGATAGATAGATGCAGAAGCCCTAGAAAAATGGTTAACTCTGCTAGAAGGTTATTTCTCTATTCACAATTTTTTCGACAAAGAAAAGATCACCTTCGCACT
>ML782266.1:428955-450420 GCA_009831015.1 Picea engelmannii
TGTGTGTGTGTGTGTGTGTGTGTGTGTGTGTTTTGGTCATTTAAAACCCTAATCTAGAAGATCAAAATTATCTATCTGTTTTGTCAAGTGTAAAGAAAAAAATAAGCATTGATAAGATAAGAACAAATTCTCATGAGCTCCATAGTGAAACTGGGCGTTGGTTGGTCAATTCCTAAAACGCCATGGGATGAAAGAGTGTGTCACCTTTGTAACACTAAGAAGGTTGAAGATGAAAAGCACTCTCTTAGTTTGTCCAACCTATTACCCATATTAGATCTCATTTTCAAAATATGTGTCACACTACCAACCTTCCTAACCTCTTAACTCAACAAAAGTATGGTGATCTTCAAAAGCTTCTCTTAATGCTTTTCGAGCACAGAAACAAAATTCTAAAGAATAGCAAGTAATCACTTACCCTCTTAAGGTCCAATAGACCAATTCGATCTTAGTGGACGCTAATCATCATCATCATCATCATCATTATCATTATCATTTTTTTTAATGTAAATTAAAAAAAATTGTAAATAAATTTTCAAATGACCATTTGGGGTCCAATTTTGGGTTGTTTATTTACGTAAGATTTTGTTGTCAATGTCACAATTTCAATTAGGTCGTAAATAGCTATGGTTTTCATGTTTAGGAAAAAAATATTGTGTTTTAAGAAGCATCACTTTTTTATTTAGGTATTGATTTTAAGTTTTTTTTGAGCTAATGTTTGAGTTTCAAAGGCCATGTTAGAAAAATGTTGTAATTTTGACCCCGTTTAAAAAAATGGTGTATTGGTAGCACCACTTTTGATTTGGGGGTTGATTTTCATGTTTTTTATGCAAAAATATGGGTTTTAAGGGATAGAGTTCTCGTTTTGTAGCCACACTTCTCGTGAAGTCGGTAACTATGTTAAAAGAGAGTAAAACTGACAACATTCTAAGGGAAGCAAAGCATATGGCTTCCTTTCTTTGTTCATATTGAATACATAATCCTTGGATTATAGTAATCTGTAAATAATAGAATTGTGGAGAGTCGTAGGTGATAGGAAGAGTCACATGGAAGATGAAGACCAATAGTCATCTAAATGTATATTTATTGAGGTTCCATGTTAATGAAATGATCAAGTAGGGAATTACATTTTTTGCCCATACCTAGCATGTCAGTGGTATCGAATCCAAAGCATGTTAACTCCATGATTCTCTTCGTTGGGCGTTTCATTCCCTCTTCTCAGGAGGGAAACATCTCTGGATATTCCTCTACCAATCTGTCTCCCCTACAATGAGTGTTAGTCTACCATATGTTCCTTCTCCTTCATCGTAATCGCTTGGAATCTATTCGTGTTCGCATTCCTTCTATCTGCATGAAACCCTTTGCTTGGCTCCATTTGTCGTGTTTGCAAAGCTAAGTGGTCGGCACACGAAGTTTCTTGTTATTCATATGCCGACTTGATACGATGGTCCAAAGGGCCAATATGTATTCTTGTTTTTTTTTCGATCTGTTCATCGAAGGGTCGAAGAGTTCCTATAGTGAGAGATCCATGTGAGAATTTATGAAACCAAATAGTATTCTATCTACCTTCATTGTCCTTCTCCTCTCACCGCTAATCGAACTCGTGCCCTCTCTTGCAATTTGGCGTACAAACTTGTGCGGGCAAAGCCCAACAAACTCTTGAAGAAGAGCTTGAAATTTGGCGTACGAACTTGCGCGAGCAAAGTACAACTAGCTCTCAAAGAAGATCTTGAAATTTGGCACTAACTCTAGCATTATGAAGACGCATGACCACAAGGTGTTGAGCGTGAAGGTTTTGAAATCATTGGAAATTTGTTCAAGTTTCATTTTCGGCTACTCTTGTAGTAGTCTACTCGTACTGGCTCTCAACCATGGGACTCTCTCTTGTTTTTAAGCCAGATGACCAATCATTCAAGAGTCAATATCTTCGCCCATTTGAAAGCCACTTAATGATCTAGAGTGAGTATCAATATCCATTGAAGTGAGAATTTCCCGCCGCTCACTTTGTTTTCCTTACTCACAGCATAGAACGAATAGTATAGCGACTTTCTCTTAACAATCTGAGAAAGACAAATGCAAGTCGAGTAAGGAAAGAGAAAACCATGTTTGCTTGTTTATGCTAGAGCGAACACCTATTGAATTGATTTCCTCCATGTATGTTCCCTTCCTTTGTATTGCGGTGTTGGTATAAGGAGGCTCAGGAACCCCTGTATCTCTATATATTCTCAATCGAGGAACAATCTAAATAAATCCAATTCCATCTAATCTGCTTCTTGCGAGTTTTTGGAGTTCTTTTAGTGCAGTTTCAGGGTTTTTTAGTTCGATAGTGAGATTGAACTACTTGTTAAAGAGTTCTATTGGAAGATGCATTATCTCATCTCTATCATTGGCGTGGTGTTGACTGGGAAATAAAATTACCCATAATGGTACAGAAAGATCAAACACACTCTAATCTTTAACGACTTGTGGAATGACATTTGTGAAACAACAACTACTAGTAAACAAGAAGTTGAATCAAAATCACAGTCGAAGAGTAGTAGACCGACCATTCCTACATCAAATAAGGAGCATGCCATATGGAAGGACAAAGACCAGAAATCATATGTTGTGATTGTTACGACAGCAAGTGAAGAGGTGACCCTCTATATGGTTTCCATTAATGACTCATATAGTTCTTTGAAAAAATTGAAGGATTTGTATGACTCTCACTCATCACTGGAACTTGTACAATTGTTGGTGAAGCTCTTCAATGTATAGTTAATGAATGATGATCCCATGACTTTAGCTTCTAAGATCAAAGCCATAATGCATGACATTGATGCCACTAGAATGAAAATAGACCTTCCTCTCATAGCCTTCATTAAGGATCTACCCTACATATTCTCACTACCTTGAATCCCTGCAAGCTAGTGGTCAAATGAAATCCATCACATTTGACACTTTGGTGGAGAAAGTTGTAAAATGTTTGGAAAGAATTCAACTCAGTCCATTGGTGAGACTGAGTGCCTTGCTTAAAAAGGGAAGAATCAATCACATGATTCTTCTAGAGGAGAAGGCAGTGAAAGAGGACATGGAAGAAATAATTTCAAAGGTAGGGGGGCTAGACACAACCAAGGCGAGATATTTGATCTTCACTACGACCGTTGCGGAAAAAATGGGTCACATGAAGCAAAGACCTGTAGAATCCTGTGGGAGAAGATCAAAGACATACATAATCAGAAAGAAGACAAAGGTGAAACATCAAATCTGGCGAAAGGTAAAGCACCTAAATCTGCTCATTATATTGTTTCACATTGCAATATAAGAGTAATTGGATATTTGTTTAACACTTAATATGCTTCTTGGAGAGATGCATGGTTGCTTGACATAGGTGCAACCTGCCACATGACCTTCCGAAGAGACTTCTTCGAAGATTTCAATGGCAATGTAGATGGCATAGCTTATTTTGTAGATAAATCAAGTCTCAAACCTTTGGGAATTCGCAGCATCAAACTTAAATTACCTAGACTCCTAGATTTTTTCCTGCATGATGTGATCTATCTTCCTGAGTTGCGAAGGAACTTGATGTCTCTTGTGAACATCTGATAGCAAGGCCACTCTATTCATATATTCGACGGAAAAGTTGAAATAAGGAGGAACTTGATGTCTCTTGTGCACATCTGACAACAAGGCCACTCTATTCATATATTCGACAGCAAAGTTGAAATAAGGAAGACTTTTGACAACATGGTCGTCATGATCGGGGTGGAAGATTGAATACTGCTGAAATTGAAAGGGGCAACTGCTTATGTACAAAATTATGCATAACTCTCTCATCACGATGAAGGTACAAATCCATCTACTCTCTTGTGGCATGCTAGATTTGGTCACATTAATTATGAGAGCCTTCATTTTCTAAAAAAGAATGGTGTTTATGGTTTGTCTTCTATTCCTAGGAATTTGAAGCAATGTGGTCCCTGTATCCTTGGAAAGCATAGCAAACAACATTTTTGTGATTCTACTTCCAGAGCATGTAGAAAACTTGGACTAATACATTCTGATTTGTGTGGCCCCATGCTTGTTCCATCTGCTAATGGCGATAAATATGTCATGTATTTTATTGATGATTACACTAGGATGTGTTGTGTGTACTTCTTGAAAGATAAATCACAAGCTTTTGAAACTTTTAAAAAATTTCAATGTGGATCCAAAATGAACCTTGGTCTCGCATTGGCTCTCTTCATACTTATAATGGAACAGGATATACATCGAATGAATTTGAAAACTAACTACACCAACATGGGATCAAACATCAAACCACAGTTCCATACAATCCTCAACATAATGGTGTAGCTGAAAGAATGAACGGGACTCTCCTAAATATGGTTTGTTCCATGATGTTTTTCAAAAATGTAAAATTGATGTTTTGGGTTGATGTAGTTCTATGTGCATTTTATGTGAAAATTAGACTCCTTATGAAATGTGGTATGGTTGCATTCCTTCGGTGAGGCATCTCGAGGTCTTTGGTTCCACCTACTATGCCTTAATTACTAAGGAGCAAAGAAACAAGCTTGATGCAAGGAGTCAGAAGTGCATCTTCTTGGGGTACTCAAATACCACCAAGGCATATCGTCTTTATGATGAGGTAAACAAGAAATTCATTATTTCCACAGATGTAAAATTGTTGAGAGGCAGCCTGATCATGTGGATAAATTCACTCATGTAAAGATATATCATGAATTTGATGATGATATGCCACATCTTGAAGGGGGGATCCCTATCTTGGATCAATCTCTGGAATCTCCTTTTGAAGCTCCATCTCCCCCTCATGAAGAAGTTCCAACCACTTCATCAGAACTTGAAGTTCATTTGGATGATGTGATTGAGAGGATTGAAACAATGAGTCTTGATGAGAATTCAGTACCATCTCAATCAACTGAGCAACCTAGACCATCTCAAAAAGGTCCACCAAAATTGCTCATAAAAACACTCGAAAGTGTTCATCATGATGAGGTTGGAAAGACAAGAACCAAAATTTCAACATGACAAGATGAAGGTGATGTAGATAATTCAAATTCAGATGATGTAGAAGATATGGATGTTTCATATGATTGTGATTTGAATTTATCTACTAACTTTGAACCCACTTCCTTTGAAGAAGCCACTTCTCATGATGAGTGGAAAGAAGCCATGCAAAAGGAATATGATGCTCTCATTAATAATGGGGCGTGGAAGTTGGTGGATCCTCCATTGGGAACCAAACCAATTCGTTGCAAGTGGGTCTTCAAGAACAAGTACAAATCAAATGTCTCACTTGACAAGCACAAAGCAATGCTCGGGGCAAAAGGATTTGCACGTAAATAAGGTATTGATTATCATGGGACTTTTTCCCCCATAGCAAAATGCTCTACCATTCGTACTCTATTTTCCTTGGCAGCACAAAATGGATGGAAAGATCATCAAATGGATGTGAAGTTTGCTTTCTTGAATGGAGACTTGAAAGAGAATGCCTTCATGTCTCATCCAAAAGGTTTTGTTGTGAAGGGACAAGAACAGAAAGTATGAAAGCTCATCAAATCCTTATATGGCCTGAAACAAGCACAGCAAAGCCTAGTATGAAAAGCTAATTGAGCTTCTTTTGAAATTGAATTTCAAGCACTTCAATCTTGATGATGCAACTTTGTTTGTCAAGAAAGTTGGAAAAATGTGGTATATCTTGTAGTGCATGCAGATGATATGTTGATCACATGGAACAATGAAAATTATATTGCATCCATAAAGAAAGAGTTGAAGAAAGATTTTGAAATGATATAGTTGGGACATCTTCACTACTATTTGGGCATTAAAGTGATTCAAAATCTAAAGTACATATGCATCTCCCAAAAGAAGTACATCGGATAATTATTCAACAAGTTTGGCATGGCTAAGTGTAACCTTAACTCTACTACAATGGAACAAAGTTTGAAGCTCACATCAAAAGAAGAGAATGAATTTGAGGATGCAACCAAGTACAAGCAGCTTGTTGGAAGTCTTATCTACCTTACCACCACCAGACCAGATATTTTATTTATTGTTGGGATTATTTCCAGGTTCATGCAAAAACCTTGTGAAGGACATTGGTCTGCTGCAAAAAAAGTTCTAAAATACTTGAAGGGAACTCAAGATTTTGGACTCGTAGTACTCTAAGGTAAATGACTTCAACCTAATTAGATATTTTGATTCATACTTTGTTGGAGATAAAGAAAATGGAGTGTCAACTTCAGGCTATCCATACTCATGAGAGGTATGAATGCATGGCCTAATATCCATAATCATGTTATTGTCCTTCCAAAAACTCTAATAAGGAATATCCATTAAACACAACCCATGCCCTTAAGATGGCAAATTACAATGTGATTTTATAAATGTAGCATGTGTTTGCTTCTCCAAACATTCCTTTATTAATCACTTGATTAATAAATGTTAATATAGTTAATAGCTTCATTCATCCCTTTTGATCTTCACATCCATAGATAATCTCCCCTATACGTTGATTTTTTATCCCCATCGACCCTAACTATACATTTTTAATTAAATTATCCCTATTCAAATTCACTAAATGTACATCATCCTCACCTACTCAAATCTCCTCCATTTGCTTAAGATTCCTTAATTCTCTGTTCATCTAAGAATTTATAGTTGTACTAAATGTGGACATAGACAAGAGTGGTAGCCTCCAATGGATAAAATCTAAATGATGAAAAACTTCATTGGAATCTTATCCACCGATGAGTTGTTAATGGGATCTAGATCTAGAGGTGGTCGAATACATTATATAAATTGATATCGTGAGATGAATACATGTGTTGAATATGGCTTAAAGCCATTTCCACCAAGTTCTTGTCTTGAGTTCTATTTCTTAACATGGGAAGCCCAAATATTTTATACCATCACATAAATCAATGCGTCCAATTGGAAAAATCTCTAAACCTTGCCCCTCCATTTCTTCATATAGATTAGTGAAAAAAATTGAAGACTTGATCAAATTTACTTCCATTCTTATTAGTATTATACAAATCCAATATCTCTTTTAGTTATTTTTCTTTTTGAACAATCTTCTTCAAAAAATATAGAACCTCATCTACGAACAAAAGATGGGTTAAATATAGATTTCTTCCCACTTTCACCATTGAATTTATCCTTGATCTTTTTGAAGTGAAAATAGTAGGAACATCTCTGGAGGTCATATTGAAGGTGGGACATTGAGTGGGGAAGATATGATCATGCTCTAGAGTTACAAAATGGAAACATATGATGGGAAATTCAACATATGTGGATCACATCAGTAATAGTAGGAGGTGTTGATGGAATCGATGAGTAGGAAACCTATAATAATTCCTCATTCAAGGTAAGTGCAATGCTACCTCGATAGTTTTGTGAATGTTAAGTAGCAAGTGAAAAATCCATGCATTACAAAAGATGAGGGGTCTTTGAAAATGGAATAATTGACTGAAGCATGGAAGTGCCTTTTCTTGAAAATATGGGAAATCTATGTGCTCAATGAGTGAAGTCATGGTCTTACACAATTAACACCAAGAAAATGGTCAAGAGGAAACATCTAGCAATTAAGTGTCAACTTTGTTGGGAAGATTATCAGAGAAGTTGTTAAGGGAGAACAAGAAGAGCCATTAAGTATTTACCCACCGAGCAAAGTAGTAAGTGAGAGCCATCACTCGGTACCTTTTCTCGACAAGAAGGGGCAACTTAGTTCTCAGTGAACAAATGTGAGGCCTCATAGGATAAACAAGGAGAAAAGAACATGATTTCCATGCTAAGAAAAATTAATAATTGTTGTATGAAACAAGGCATGCCAAGGATATGCCATGTCATCATTGTAGCTCATGTGCAAGGAAAAAGACAACCATGTAGACTTATCGAGTCCCACCACATAACTAAGTGACCTTAGCAAGAGAATGGCATAATGGATTTACTAAGAAAGGCATCAAGCAAAGAAACCACTAAAGGGGAATCCACCAAGAAAAGAGGTAGGGTCAATTCTAAGGTGGAAATTACATGATGAGTATGGTTTTAATCTTTAAGCAAAGGAAACACAAGTAAGCAAGCAAAGGATGTAGACCAAAGAAATAGTGTTGGGCTTTCACTTTTCAAGAAATGTCTAGAAAACTAGATGGGAAAATATGCTACATAGAAAGCTTGATGATGTAGGAGATCTTGACCCATGTTTGACTAGTTTGGGTTTTTCTACTGAAAGGTGGCCTCAAGAAAACCCAATGAGGATAAGTCCAATGGAAGGATCAAGGAATGCCTTCCTATCGAGAGCATGGCTCACCTTGGGGGTGATCAACCTCCTCTGATACAATCTCTCCTACCATTCGAGGTCGTATGGAAGAAACCCCTAGTGGATGTCTAGTAGGAAGAACTAGAAGAGTGGGAAGCTCTACTCTAAGATATGTGTTGTTGTCGGGGTGCTACAACCTACAACGAAGATTAGGGGGAGGTACCCTGACTTTTTGGTGTGGTATGAACTGTCACGGGATTTGAAGCGACATGTACATAAAGTTCTCACTAATCAAGAATAGAAGGCATACCTAGCTCTCACAAATATGATTGTTGTCGTAGTGTTGTTGTGTGCCTATCTCTTGGTACCTCTATCTAGTGGAAGCACTCAAATAAAGTTGTAATCAATCAGGTGGGCTCTAATATGGGCTCAAATGAATGGAGTGAACAAGATCCAAGTCCAAAAATGCCTCTCTCATGTATTGTGCCACACATGTCTAGTCTAGGGAGTGAAAGAAAGTGGATAGAGAGTTCTAAGAATCCCTAAAAATACAGAAAAAAAGTATCCTTCAATCTCAAAGTAGATGGGGCACCTAAAGATGAAGTGCTCCTCCATCTTGATCTCATGAAGATGGTGTGAAGATGACAATGCTGGCAAAGCCCATCTCCTCGAGTGATATGGTGATCAATTTCAACACGAAGACAATGAGAACCAATCTGAAACTACCCAAGGGGTATCCGAAGAGCATGCATCCAATGGTGAAGTGTGCGTGGGGGGTGGGTGGAGGGGGGTGGGGGGGGATGTGGAGGGGCAAACAATAAGGTCGTCTCTCAACTCCAAAAAGTGTTATGCATACAAGGCCATCTTGAGGCTTTAGCCCGTTCGGTGGGTCGACCCAAGTACCCAAATACTCCATTAGATGATGTCCTCTCTAATAATCCTATTCAACTCCTACCTATTCAATAGAAGTCGATTGAGGGCATCAAGAGAGTATCTGAAGAGAGGGAAACAATCTATATACCAACCCACTGAAGTAGACAAATAGCCTCTGCAAACCAACAATGAGCTTCCTTATGGCCTCCTAGGGACAATAGGAAATATAAGGATAGTTATCCCTGTCCACTAGGGAGTCCACAAAGTGTCGAACCTAGTTTAGAGGTGAAATCAATGCTAAAATGGTTTCAATCACATAGTGTCGAACCTAGTTTAGAGGTGAAATCAATGCTAAAATGGTTTCAATCCTAAGGTAGGTGCCACAAACTCTGCTTGAATAATGCTTGGGGAATTGTCCTCTTGCATTTGATGATGCGATGAAGCATGAGAATCTAAACTATTTGTCATGGTCCAATGTCACGGATAAACTAAGTCCCCAAACCTCCAAACCATAGAGAACCATGGCTAATTTGTTGGATGAAAAAAAATGGTCAATCATTGAATATTCATCTAAAAATCTGGGTGGATAATTTGTTGGATGAAAAAAATTGGTCAATCGATGAATATTCATCTAAAAATCTGGGTGAGAGCAATTCACAAATATCTAAAGACTCGAATCTGGTGATTTGTTGGATGAAAAAATTGCTTCATGGCTAAATATTCATTCGAAAAATCTGGGTGAGCAAATAAAAATGATAGTTAGCCGATTTGAGGCAATGTGTATAGAGAACAAAACTCCAAAGCAGAGAAACTTTCAAAAGTAGGTCATCTGATGACCAAAGGTAAAGTGCTGTTCGAGGAGATCCATGAGAGGGTTTCGTCACTTTCTAAAAGCGATGATTGAATACTGGAATTATATTTCTGAAGCAGATTTCTTTCTCTTTATATGACTGAAGTTGAGGATCCATAAAAGAGTTTCGTCACTTTCTAAAGAGTTTTATCAGATTTCTCTCTTTATATGACTGGAGTTCTATTTCTGAAGCAGATTTCTTCCTCTTTATATGACTGAAGTTGTAGTCTTTTTAGATCTTGTATGTTTTTTTAAATTACCAAGTGATGATCAAGGACTGAAGTTGTATAGTTACTCTCTTTGGATCTTATGCGTTTTTTATTTATACAAGTACTTCGATGACTGTATATTGATCAGTTTGTACTCTCTTTGGATCTTACGCTTTTTCTATTTATACAAGGACTTCCATGACTGTATATTGATCAGTTTTTGTTCCTCTATGGGTCATTGGTTTCTGATGATTTTTTTTTAATTTATACAAGGACTTCGATGACTGTATATTTAGCAGTTTTTGTTCCTCTATGGGTCAATGGTTTACTATGCTCTACATGGAAATGGTTTTGGTTTTTAATCAAGTACATTGATGGCTGTCTACTGATCAGTTTCTGTTCCCTTATGGGTCACTGGTTTATAATGCTCTATATGGAAATGGTTTTGGTTTTGTGATCTTACTGTGTTTCTTATGCTTTTTTTATTTATACAAGGATTTCGATGACTATATTGATCAGTTTTTGTTCCTCTCTGGGTCATGGGTTTATTATGCTTCTATATATGGAAATGGTTTTGGTTTTTGATCGAGTACTTTGAATGATTGTCTACTGCTCGGTTTCTGTTCCTTCATGGGTCATAGGTTTATTATGCTCTATATAGAAAAGGTTTTGGTTTTGTGGATCTTACTGTGGAATCTGCAATGACCTCTTTTTGGTTGGGGCTACTTTGATAGGTTTCTTTTTAAGTTTTGTTTGAGAAGTCAACGAGGAAGAGGAGCAGAAGTGACTTAACGATATTTTTTTAAGTCGCAAGGAAGAGATGGACAACAGATTTACCCCTATACTTTTTACCATGTATATACAGTAACACTTTGGTTCTGTGAATCTTAGAGTAAAGTCTAAAAAGACCTTGAAATGACAGTTTCATTTTTTATTTTTTCAAGTCATAAGATGGGCGGAACAGATTTACCCTGCCATAATTGAGTAACACATGGCTTTGTGAATCTTACTGTGGTGAGTGAAAAAATTTCTTTGAAATGACGTCTTTTTTTTTAATTACGCGAAAGATCAGAACTGATTTAACCCTATATACTTTTGCCTATGTAAGTGCAGTAGCACATAGTTTTGTGGATCTTACTGTGGAGAGTCTGAAATGAGTTCCTTTTAGTTGGGGGCTAGTTTGATAGGTTTCTTTCAAGTCTTTTTGATATTTTTTAACAAGGAAAATGAGTGGAACAGATCTACCCCATACCTAACACCACGTAAGTAATGCCAATTAAGTGCAGTAGCACATTCAGAACGGTGATTTACTTACCTTAATACCATGTAAATGTAGTAGCAAATTCGGAATGGTGATCTATTTTCCGTGTATGTGCAGTAGCACATCCAGAATGTGATTTCTTTGCACTCACATTTCTTTGCCATGCTAAGTGCAATAGCTTACTCAGAATGTGATTTCAGTAGAACATTTGGAATGGTGATATCTTGCAGTAACACATTCAGAATGTGACTTCAGTAGAACATTCAGAATGTGATTTCTTTTCTTTCTGAAATAGCAGTGTGATTTCTTATTTTTAATAAAACTTTTTTTCGCCAGGAAGAAATTATAAACCAAAAGAAATCAATAATCTAAAATTTAGTACTCATGAGTTGATAGAAATATTTGACCTATTGGGAAAACGAAAACATTATTTTTTGTGAAACCAACAAATGCTCTTGCTGTGAACAATATATCATGTTCATTTTATCTGCGAAGCAAGCCAAACCAAAGATGAACTAGTTACGTAAAAAAATGGTATAATTTTTACAAAGCCTATCCCCACACAAGAGCAGAGTTGAATTAACTACATATCAAGGTGGAAAGAATTTAACCAAATTTTAGAGCGATGCAAAATCTCAAGAGGTTAACATTAGATCTATTCCAAAGTAATTGGAATAGAATTAAAAAGTTCAAGATCGCTCAAGATCAAAGACCCCATTGTGATACTCGTCAAAGTCTCGGGGAATCAAAAAGATCATCATTATTTTAGAGTGATGCAAAATCTCGAAGGTTTAACATTCCTCAACAGCTTTGAAATCATGTGCGTATACGTTCCTCAACAGCTTTGACCAAATCACCTTCCAGAAGCTCAAAAAACCTTTGAGCTAGGACCATGTCTCCTTCAAGGACTTCAGGCCCATTTCTTTATGCAATTGTAGTTACAAGATTATTGCAAAAGTTATTGATTTAAGTATCAAGACCTTTCTGTGAGAAGCAATATCACTAGAGCAGATTGGCTTTTTACATGGGAGACAAATTCATGATGCAATTGATGTGGCTCGAGAGGGGATTCGCACTGTAAAAACTAAAAAGCTCCTAGCGATGGCTCTGAAGTTGGACCTATCAAAGGCCTATGACAGAGCCAATTCACTATATCTGAGGTTAATGTTATTTCATATAGTCTTTGATGTTCAATTGGTCAATTGGGTAATGGGCTTCTTGTCTTCTATTTCCTTTGCAATCCTTATCGGTGGATTGGCAACAGGGTTTTTAAAAATTGTCAGGGAACTTAGGCAGGGATGTCCTCTAGCTCCCTTGTTGTTTTTAATTATCACAGAAGGACTCAACAGGGCTATCTCAAAAGCAAAAAAATCGAGGGCTTTGAAAGGTATTAAAGTTGGAAGAACTCATCTTTTGACTCATTCACTATTTGTTGATGATGTATTATTTTTCTCTGATGGTTCATGGAGGGATGTTAATACGCTGAAAGAAATTCTAGACCTATATTGTGTTGCCTCGGGAATGAAAGTTATTTGCAAAAATATCCTATTTGCATTAATGGCATAGATGATGAGTGGGTTAATCAAATTCGATATCTCTTTCCTTATCAACTTTTTGATTTCCAGAAAGGTTTTAAGTACTTAGGTTTCTACATTAAGCCAAATGATTATGGTATAAATGATTGAAAATGGCTCACTGTAAAGGTAGAGAAGAGGATAAACTAATGGTGTAATAAATGGTTCTCCTGAGGTGGAAGGCTTGTCTTAGTTAAGTTAGTACTGTAATCCATACCACTGTATTGACATTCTTTACCTATATCCTCAAAGGGACTCTGAACAAAATTAGAAAAATGAGTTTTAGATTTCTATCGTCTGGGAATAGAGATAAAGAGGATATTTCATTGGTCAAATGGAAAGTAATTGCCAAGCCTAAGGCAGTGGGGGATGGGGTATCATAAATATATTCTACTTTGGGAGGACTTTCATTGCCAAATCTGTGAGACAAAACCCTCTCCCAAAAATATATTGACCCTTTCACTATTGAACACTGGATGAGGAACCCTGTCAAATATTCTCTCATAATGTCTCTGGAGTCTATCATCTAGAAAGCCATGGTAAATGCCTTTCTTATTATTGGTAATTGGTTAGCATGCAGGATTGGTAATGGAACGAGAGTTAAATTTGGGGCAGGTCCTTGAGTGGGTAGTGGGAATCACTATAAATTCTCTAAGAATCTAATCTCTTTGCTTCAGAGGCAAGGTATCTATAACTAGCTCATGCAACAAATCTTGAAGCCTCTTCGATCAAGAGTATGGAGTAGAAGTAAGCAAGGCTTTTAGGTTTAGAAGGGAATGAGAAAATCTTGTGCTAAGCCTACATAACCAAGCTTTAGATGACTCATGTTCATGTTAAAGGCATTGAAGTTGAACTTGTTTGGACCATGAACCCTGTATTGGGTCACTATACTCCAAGACTAGGACACAAGGCCATGCACACTACTGACAGAATTAAGAATCCACAATGGTGGTGGATGACCTTATGGAAGCTAAAATCGAGGATATTTATGCGGCTGGCTATTTCGAACAAAGCTGTCCTGCAGAAAAGAAACAAGCATGGTCCAAGGAAATGCTCCCTATGCAATGTTGAGATTTGGGTACCTTGGAAAGTGGTCCCCTTGTGTTTGTGAGTCTCTAAACACAAAGGGGGAAAGTATTACCCTTGTACCTTTACTTTATGATCTAATTTCACTTTGACTTAGTCACTTAAGTCATGAAATGCAATTTGTCACTTAAGTCATAAAGTGACAATTAATTCACAAAGTGGGTGAATTAATAGACATAAAGAAAACTAAGGAAACTTGAGTAAAGTGGGTTTCTAAGTGAGATTTATGGGAAGTAATCTCACCCATTGATTAGACTTGGCTAGATCTAATCTAGGCCATTGATCTTTTAGGTTTGGACAAAGAGAGGCTAAAGGAGGCAAAAGGGTAAGGATGAGGCTCATTCTCACTTGAAAGAGTTGAGTGAAGAGAGGAGAAGAGAGGCGCACTTGAGGAAAGAGTGCAAAGGTTTGAGGAAGCACAAGCAAGCTTGAGGAAGCTCTCATGGAGGCTAGGCGCATGAGGCTAGTTGGAGGGCGCATCATGTGAGGAGAGGCGCATACTAGCAGGCACTTAGTAGAGAAGGCGCAAGTGGCTTGGAGGGCGCAAGTCTTGAGGAGGAGGATTCTTGGGTTGAGGGTGCACCTTTGTGGCTCAAGGGGCGCAAGTTCTCATCTAGCAGGCATCATCTTCAAAGAGGGCACAAGGATTCTTCACTTAGCAGGCACAACAAGTGGGGCGCATTCTTCAAGGAGGGCACTAATCCCAAGGAACTTCTTGGTCTAGCTTGAGAGGAGCTTACCTATGTAACAGGTTCCTTTGTATTTGTTTCTTGTTGTAGCATTCGCTAGAGATCTCCATATATACATCTACTCCAAACTGGTTTTCCCCGTGAGGGTTTTTCCAGGGTCATGTTGACCAAAAACATCATGTGTTCATTTGTCATGTATGCTTAGTATTTTCAGCCTTGTATTTGTTAAAGATCCTAGAGGGTATTGTTTGTTTTAAGGCATATGCATGTGCTAACTTTGGTCCCCCAAAACACTTGCAAGAGCATGCAATCACAAAGTTAAAGGCATATTTTCAATGGAGGAATATCAGATTTAGTGGCTGTCATAAAACAGCAGTGAAACAGTTGGGTAAACCTTGAAACTTAGTGGCCAACAGCAGGTCAAAGACAGACCTGTGTTGGCAGCCTTTAGTACCTCGAAAATCTTCATGGTATCAGAGCTTAAGGGCAGTAGAGTGTGCTGATTTTTGGAGCTGACAGTGGGCACTTTTTGTGGGGTAAAGATCAGATCTGTTGGCTGTTTTTGGACAGCAAGTTTACAGTCCGAAACAGTGAGAAAAAACAGATTTGAAAGTGCCTCTTATTTCATGCATGTTGGGCAAATTTACACTTGGTTGGCAGCCTCATTTTTCACACTTGAGACTAGTGTGTTTGAGGCTGTTTCCTGTTGTTCAGAGTTGCTAAATTTTGCTTGGTTAGAGTGTATCAGTTTTAGCATCAGATGGCAGCCTTGGCGGTGGCAGGTTTGAGGGTGGAGGATAGGCTTGTGGGGGCAAGTAATTGGTCTCCGTGGAAGGCAAGGATAGTGATGATTCTGGATGAGGGAGAGTTATGGGAGATTGTGGAAAATCCCATTGTACCTCCTACAGATGTGGTTCTCTTCGCTGAGTTTCAGAAACAGAACAAGAGAGCTAAGAGAACAATCCTTGATGTGGTGAAAGACCATGTGATTCCTCACATTACTGGTAAGGAGTTCGCATTTTAGATGTGGAAGTCTTTGTGTAGTCTTTATCAGAGTCCTAACCAGAACTGCAAGATGGTGCTTCGGGAGAAGCTAAGGGGCACCAAGATGGGGAAGCCAAATACCGTTACCTCATACCTCTCGAGATTCACTCAAATTCGAGATGAGTTGGGTGCAGTTGGAGATATAGTAGATCCCTCTGAGTTGGTGCAGACAGCCTTGAATGGCTTTATCAAACCATGGGAGAGTTTTGTACATGGCATCATAGCTAGGGAGCATATGCCCAGTTGAGAGAGGCTTCGGGATGACTTTGTGCAAGAGAAGACCAGGCGTGGTTCTGGATCTACTAGTCAGCAGTAGGGTGATGAGGATGATGAGGTTGATCTTGCTCTTGTGGCTAAGGACAAGAAGAAGACCGAGAAGGAGCCCAAAGTTGGGGCCAAGCAGCAGCAGTCGAGAGGACAGGGTGAGCACCAGAAGGACATGAGCAAAGTGAGATGCTTTGCTTGTGGCGAGTTGGGGCACTATGTTGGACAGTGTCCCAACAAGAAGAAGAAGAAGCAGGATGGTACTGCAACGACAACAGAGGAGGAGGAGTTCACTGCTCTATTTGAGAGGGAGTGTGCCTTCATGGGTTGTTGTTTGACAATTGAGACACCATCCAGCAGTTGGTGTGTAGACATAGTTGAGGAGGTCCCACAGATTGAGAGTGTCGTATCTCATGTATCTCATGGGACTCAGACTCAGTTATCGAGTACACCACATTCAGGGGTGACTGGTCCACCCGGGATAGCTTCAGTTTCAGAGTTGTTGAGTAGACAAACAGTTGATGCAGGTGCTTCAGAGCATCAGAGATTGATGAGTGAGAGCAGGGCACCAGAGAGGTTTGGGTCACACTTGGCTATGGAGACGAGCAGATCAGTTTCAAATTCCTCTTCGGGACGAAGACCCTTAGTGAGAGACCAAGGTGAGGATCTTTGGTGAGATGCCAAGATCGAGAGACTCTTGGTGAGATGCCAAGAGAGAGACTCTTGGTGAGATTCCAAGAGCTAGAGATCCTTGGTGAGATGCCAAGATAGAGACCTTTGGTGAGATGCCAAGGTAGAGGATCCTTGGTGAGATGCCAAGATAAGGATCTTTGGTGAGATGCCAAGATCAAGGCTTGAATCAAGAAGGACTTTGATTCAAGGAGATCTTGGATAGGTGGAGATGGACTTCCATCTAGAGATCATCCAGGTCGAGCAGATCAGAGTCGGAGGCCACTTTTGATGATCAAGTTACAGCCATACTCGCTGAGTATTTTCCAGCAGGCAACGATGTCCACTGCAGGGACAAGATTGGAGGGGTGAGTGACACTTTCCTCGATAAGAGGGAGTGTTGAGATTTGGGTACCTTGGAAAGTGGTACCATTGTGTTTGTGAGTCTCTAAACACAAAGGGGGAAAGTATTACCCTTGTACCTTTACTTTATGATCTAATTTCACTTTGACTTAGTCACTTAAGTCATAAAGTGACAATTAATTCACAAAGTGGGTGAATTAATAGACATGAAGCAAACTAAGGAAACTTGAGTAAAGTGGGTTTCGAAGTGAGATTTATGGGAAGTAAATTCACCCATTGATTAGACTTGGCTAGATCTAATCTAGGCCATTGATCTTTTAGGTTTGGCCAAAGAGAGGCTAAAGGAGGCAAAAGGTAAGGATGAGGCTCATTCTCACTTGAGAGAGTTGAGTGAAGAGAGGAGAAGAGAGTATGAGCTTTGGAGAAGAGAGACGCACTTGAGGAAAGAGGGTGCAAGGGTTTGAGGAAGCACAAGCAAGCTTGAGGAAGCTCTCATGGAGGATAGGCGCATGATGCTAGTTGGAGGGCGCATCCTATGAGGAAAGGCACATACTAGTAGGCACTTAGTAGAGAGGGTGCAAGTGGCTTGGAGGAGGATTCTTGGGTTGAGGGCACACCTTTGTGGCTAAAGGGGTGCAAGTTCTCATCTAAATCATCTTCAAAGAGGGAGCAAGGCTTCTTCACTTAGCAGGCACAACAAGTGGGGCGCATTCTTCAAGGAGGGTGCTAATACCAAGGAACTTCTGGTCTAGCTTGAGAGGAGCTTACCTATGTAACAGGTTCCTTTGTATTTGTTTCTTGTTGTAGCATTTGCTAGAGATCTCCATATATACATCTACTCCAAACTGGTTTTCCCCGTTAGGGTTTTTCCAGGGTCATGTTGACCAAAAACATCATGTGTTCATTTGCCATGTATGCTTAGTATTTTCAGCCTTGTATTTGTCAAAGATCCTAGAGGGTATTGTTTGTTTTAAGGTATATGCATGTGCTAATTTTGGTCCCCCGAAACACTTGCAAGAGCATCCTTAAAAGAGCATGCCATCACAAAGTTAAAGGCAGATTTTCAAGGGAGGTGTATCAGATTTAGTGGCTGTCATAAAACAGCAGTGAAACAGTTTGGTAAACCTTGAAACTTAGTGGCCAACAGCAGGTTAAAGACAGACTTGTGTTGGCAGCCTTAAGTACCTCGAAAATCTTCATGCAAGAATGAGGAGGAGACCATCACACATCTTCTAATTATTTGTTCCTATTCAAAAGAGGTACAGGTAGATATGGACGCATTATTAAGGACAAAGGATGTTTGGCAAGGAGGGACTATAGTTGAATGCTTCAAGCATTGGTTTCAGAAATCTGAACTAAAGAAATTCAAATCCTTGCCTATTATTGTATCATGGGGTATATGGTTGGCTCATTATGTAAGTATTTTTGAAGACAGATTTCTCCCTCCCTTTCAGTGTGCTACTCAAGCTAAGGCTATCTTCAAAAGTTTCAAATCCAACCCTAAGTCCACTCCTCAAAGGCAACTTTCTCACCCTCCCATTGATAAAACTAGGGCTTGGGGGTAATTTGATGGTGTCAACCAAGGCACCCCTTGTTTGCGGGGTTGGTGGCATTCTCTTCCTTAATGAGACCTGTTACTTTTGCTAGGAAGCTTTGGTTTGAGAGGGGGTCAAACAACTTTGTTGAAATCATTGCTCTGAAGATTCTCTTAAAAATTATAGCTAAAAAAAGTGTTGAGAATTTCTAGGTCTTTGGGGACGCTCAAGTGGTCTTGCTCTGAAGATTCGCTTAAAATTTGCAGCTGAAAAAGGTGTTGAGAATTTATAGGTCTTTGGGGACCCTCACGTGGTTATAAATTGGATCATTGGTATGAATAAAATGTCAAATTTATTTTTAAGGCCTATCTTGAGAAAGTGAAAAACTCCCTTGTTGTTTTTAATCATCTCTCCTTTACTCGTGTTTCAGAGAGCTCAATACAGATTCCAACAAGCTCTCGTATTCTCGTTCTTTAGGGACTCTCAAGTGGTTGTAAATTGGGTCACTGATCGGAATAGAATGTCAAATTTAATTTTAAGAACTATGTTTAAAGAGGTGCAAAACTATTTTGTTGTTTTTAATCATATCTCCTTTACTAATGTTTTTAGAGAGCTCAATACAAATGTGGACAAGCGCTCAAAGGAAGAACTCAATATGGATGATGGATTATGTTCTTGGAAGGAGTCAAGGATGGCAATATGAATACGGACAAACTCTTAAAGGAAGAAATCATTCTGGATATTGGCTTATGCTCCTGGAAAGAGTCAAAGGATGGGTCTATCTTGCAGAGATCTCCACATGTATCTTTGGTCGAGAGGCAACATTCACTATTCTTCGTTTTGGTATTCTAATGCTTTATGATTTTCATATTTGTTCTTGGAGTTAGAAGATCTGGTACAAGTCTAGGCTTATAATGCGTTGTTATTTGTGTTGTAATTTGTGACCCAGTTTGAGGTCAGTATCTAGTGAGGTTTTGCACTGTTAAGTGTCGTAATTTGTAACCCAATTTGAGGTCAACATCTAATGAGGTTTTGTACAGTTATGATATAATTTTAGATAGAGAAATAGGTGGACCTTTCGAATGATGTGTTTTGAAAAATGAGTACCAAGTTTTTTTGTGATATAATTTTATGTAGATGAATAATATAATTTTATATAAATGAATAGACAAATCATACGAAAAATTTGGAAGAGTAACAGTTTTCTCTTTTCATATAGGCATGGTGTGTCACTGATTAGACTTCCAAGATCCTTCTGAAAATTTCTACAATACTAAGCATTTACAGTATGTAATCTCTCTTCTTTTTTAATAAAATTATATTTTTTTCCAAATTTATAAAGGAAAAAAAATCCAACCTAAAAGTAATTGGAAAGGACTTGAAAGGCTCGAGATCATTCAAGATCAAACTCATTGTGGTACCAATCAAAGTCTCGGAGACTCGAAAACATCATCATGATCCCCTTATGGCCATAATTGGAAAGGACTTGAAAGGCTCGAGGTCATTCAAGATCAAACTCATTGTGGTACCAATCAAAGTCTCGGAGACTCGAAAACATCATCATGATCCACTTATGGCCATTTTGTCAAGGGTACTCCTTTCCTTGATTTATGGCGATTTTGTCAAGGATATTCCTTTTCTCAACTTAGGGCCTTGATGATGAGCGACATTCAATCAAAATGCATAGGCATCAACAATAAGTCAATTTTAGAAGTCTAAAAGTCTCCCAAAAAGCCTCAAAAACATCACATGATCCACTTATGGCCATTTTGTCAAGGATATTCCTCTTCTCCACTTATAGCCTCGGTGATGAGTGAAGCATTTGCATCAACAATTAGTCAATTCTTTTAGTCTAGAAGTCTTCATTCTAGAGCAAACTTATTATTTTTCTTAATGAACGAGACTCACTGTCATAGAAAATCGACAACCACATTAAAGGTCCCTTAGAATAAGCGCTACCGAACCATTATAGGATTGTGGGTGTAGAAATGCATGAGCAGATTGCAAAATAGGTACAAATCTAAACTTGAAAGATAGCACATAGATTTGTAATAGCAGCAGAACAAGGCAAGAATTTGATAATGAGAAGTATGACAGAAAAACATTAATCCCGGATAATAATAGTAAATAAAAATTGAATTTCGTATGCAAAGCCACCAACAGTCATAAAGGGTTTTAAAAAGAATCAAGATCGCGGTAACAAAGAAATATAGAAGGTCAATTTTAAACAATGTTTCAATGGCTTATGATGCAAACACAATTGATACTGAATCAATCAGGGCAAATCCAAGTTAAAAGGGAAAAAAAATAGCATGTTGAAAATGAAAAATTGAATGAAGCAAATCAGTGCTCGAGCAGGTGGTTACCCAGTGTCACTGTTGGAAGCTGCCCGCTATAACCGATGTAGATCGCCTTGAGTGTCGCAGTAAGCTAGAACAGATCCGAATGAAGCCTGAATGGTCCATATCCATGGTTGTAGTGGAGCTACCAGTGTTGATCCCCATAGAAATCAGTGTACAAATACTAAGCCCCATAGAACTAACAAAGCATTTTCAATTCACAATGTCTGAAGAGCAAACGGAACAAAAGATTCCCAGAAGCCTTTCAAAAGAGGTTCTCCGGTCCAGTTTCAGTGGACATGCCTTGAAATATTTCAAGGCTCCTAGGCAACCAGAGTTACCAATAATCCCGTCCATACTGTGAATGTTGACCATGTTTCCGTAGAGTAGGGTTTTCTGTGCATAGCAGTGTGTAATCCCTTCATTCTAAACACCTTTTTTTTTTCTTTTCCTCT
>ML782266.1:451335-462508 GCA_009831015.1 Picea engelmannii
GGAGCTAGGTTATTCGCTTTGATTCCACATGATGCCCAAAGGTTGGTTGGGTTTTGTAATGAAAAGTGAAGAAGACATTAAGAAAGTTCAAGGGAATCAATGGTACTATGAGACTTTAATCCTAGTGCTAGGATGGTGCCATCCAGCATTTGATCCTAATGCAAAACTAATAAACAAGACCTTGATCTCGACTAAGCTACTAAGGTTACCCCTGGAATGTCAAAACAATAAGTTCTTAAGATAATTACGGCATTGTATAGGAACCACTCCAGACATCTACACTTTATTCAAATCTAGCAAATGGAGTTTTATGGCAAGGATTTTAACAAAGGTGAAATTTCAAATGGGGTTCCATGATAGGGTGGAGATAGTAATGGATGGTCGTACTCATCATCAAATGTTGCATTGTGTTAGGGTCTCATTTAGAGGTGTGCAATGTCATCTCTATGGGGATGTGCCCTAGAGGAAAAAACCATCAAGCCAGAATGGGGAAAGTTTTCTCGAAAAGAAGTTGACCCTAAGAGATTGAACAAAGCTCAAGAGGTGGCACATGCCGAAGCCCAAAAGATCTAAGGCAATTCTCAGATAGAAGAACATTTAGTTCTAGAGGTGGGCATCCAAAAGTGCATCAAGCTCTATGTGGTAAGCCTTTCATAAACGATTCACCCATATTTGTGATTCCTTAGATAAAGGTATAGATAATAAGGTAATGGGACCCTAAGTTAAAACCCCTAAAATGGGTAGGGTTGTTGTAGAGGGGAAAGAGGATAACGGGAATTAGGGTAACAAGTTGAAGGCCCCACAGGGTAGGGCTAGAGGAAATGACAAGGAAAGTATAAACCCAAAGCAATTCGATATTCAAATGGGATGGGACAATTCTGAATGTGATTCTTCATCCGAAAGCTCTAGACATGATGACTCACATTTACAATGTGCAAGTTGTTGAAGTTTGTGTAGTTGTGGAAGATATTCTTCCTATTGTATTTGATCATGTAAAAACCTAAAAGAATAATATTAAATTGTTTTTGTAAAGTCGACCCCATTGTGGCTAATGTATTATTAGAAAAGTGACTTTTGTACAAGTTGGCCCTAACATGTTAAGAGGGCGATTCATATTGTATAAATAGGAGGTCATACGCCTCATTTGGAGACACACTCATCTCACACTCATAACATAAGGAAAAGTTCACTATCCTTAGAGGAGAAGAAGACACAACATCTAGGGTTATCTATTTATTTGTTTTATGGCATTGTCTTGGTATTATACTTGGTTGATGAATCTATATACTAAAGAAGTTATTGGGTTTTCTCCCCCAATAGGGTTTCCCAGGATAAATCTGTGTTTACTGTGATTGTCTCTCTTTCAATGATCCTATATGCAGTTAATGTGTTAAATAATTAAATAATTTTGTATGTTGTCAACTACTTAAGTAAAATCTCAACGTCGTATCAGAGTTACCCTGAAAGAAACCAATTCACAGTCTAAGAAGAGCTTGCTAAGAAAGATAAGGCTACAGGAAGACTCACCTTGGCTCAACGCATCTTTCCCACGGATTAGTCTTTTCAGTATTGCAGTGCTGGAAAATTAGGGTTTTCGCATGAAACCGTAAGTGATGACTCGCCCCTTTTATTAAGGATGCAAGTCAAAGAAAGTACACCAGCAGCTCGTCTAAGCAGGGCGCATGTTTTCCCTGAATAAGATCTACAAAATTCTCAAGTAGAAAAATTAGGGTTTCCTCATAAAACCCTAGATCTAGACATTTTTGCAGCTGCAACAAATCTTTGAGACAAAATCTCACCTTAGCATAACACACCCTCTAGTAAGGTCTACATCCATCTTTTGCAAAGTTTCAATATTTGTTTCATTTTTCCGGGCAGGATGACTTCCAGTGCCAAGCTTGATGAGAAGCTTGAAGGAGTTGATAACTTTCGGGCATGGAAGTATAAAGTAATGCTCATTCTGGAAGAGAATGATCTAGAAGGATTTGTGGAAAATGAAGTTGAAGAGCCAGAGGGAGATGAGGCTAAAGTAAAGCACAAGAAGAACATGGTTAAAGAAAAGAGGACCATTGCAAATTCTCTCAAGGATCACTTGATCCCTCATGTCCCATCGTTGAAGACTCCAAAACATATGTTTGATGTGATATCCCTTCTATATGAAGGCAAGAACATAAACTGGAATATGACCTTGAGGACACAACTCAAGAATGTGAAGATGCAAAGTTCTGAGACCATCCAATCCTACTTCACGAGAGTGTCTCGGATCAAAGAACAACTTGAAGTTATTGGAGACTCAGTTGAAGAAGTCGAGATAGTAATGACCACATTAAATGGTCTCCCAAAGTCTTGGGAATCTTTCATTTAAGGTATATGTTCCAGAAGAAAGCTAACAAAGCTTAACAGGTTATGGGAGGATTGCACTCAAGAAGAAGCCAGATTGGTGGCAAGAGAAGAGAAGTTGGGAAATAATGATGATCAAGCGCTTGCAGTTCATGCAAGAAAAGGAAAGGGCAAGAAAGAAGTTCATTCCCACAAAAAATTCCAGAAGCCACAAAAGACTCAAAAAGATCAAAAGGATTATTCAAGTTACAAATGTTTTAGTTGCCCGAAGATGGTACACATTGTAAGAGATTGTCCCGAAGCAACACATTCGATCAGAAAAGAAAGTATCAAAGACATCATGTTCATGTCGCAGAAGACGATGAACCTGATCAGAAGAGATCAAAAGAAGATGATGAGCAATACCTTCTGAAATCAGCTCTTACAGGAACAGACACTCATGGAAGTGACACATGGCTTTATGACAGTGGTGCTTCTAAGCACATGATTGGTCACAATAATTCTCTTTCGAACTTGATTAAAAAAGATTCACCTCATAAGGTGAAGCTTGGAGATGACTATCAGTATCCCATTAAAGGAGTATGGGAAGCTTCCTACAAGTTGGATTCCAGAAAAACTATGAAGATGAAAGATGTATTGTATGTAGTTGGTTTGAAGAAAAATATCCTTTCCATCTCAGCATTGGAAGAGAAAGGATTCAGAGTTTCCTTTGTAGATGGTGAAGTTCTCATGTGTCCTAGAGGAAATATTGTTGACGATGCAATTGTGATGGTGTCCAAGAAGGAGATCTATACAAATTGAAGGGACACTCAAATTCAACTCTAGTACACAACACAGTGAATCCAAGTGAGCTATGGCATAGAAGACTTGCTCACATACATTACAAGGCACTACCGATTGTGAGCAATATGGTAACAAGTTTTCCAGAGATTTAGGTGAACCATGATGGCGTATGCAAGGGATGTGCACAAGGCAAGAACGTGAAGAGTATGTTTCCAAGTAGTGACAGCAAAGCCAAAGGAGTATTGGACATTGTGCACTCAGACGTATGTGGACTAATGTCAACCACGTCATCTGGTGGGTATGTATACTATGTTTCATTTATTGATGATTACTCACGTAAGACTTGGATTTATTTCTTGAAAGCAAAAAGTAAAGCGTTCAGCAAGTTCAAGGAATTCTAGGCCCTTGTAGAAAATCTTGTTGAAAGGAAGATAAAAGTATTGAGGTCAGATAATGGAGGAGAGTTCACCTCTGATGACTTCAAAGCATTCTGCAGAGAGGCAGGGATTAAGAGGGAGCTCACTACTCCCTACAATCCTCATCAAAATGGTGTGGCAGAAAGAAAGAACCGAACAATAATGGAAGCAGTAAAGGCCATGATTCATGATCAATACTTACCGATGCAATTGTGGGTAGAAGCAGCTAGGATTGTTGTATATGTTATGTTGATTCAGATTGGGTCAATAGTGTCACATATCGGAAGAGTACATATGGATGTTTCTTCAATCTGGGATTAGTTGTGATTGCATGGTTCAACAGTTCAACAGGAAGAAGACTAGTGTGGCACTCAGTACGGCCAAGGCAGAGTATATAGAAGCATGTCCAGCTAGTAGTGAAGTCGTGTGGCTTCGAAAGTTACTTGCAGTGTTGTTTTATCTCGAGTTAGAGGTGACTTGTATCTGTTGTGACAACCAGAGTTGCATAATGTTGTCAGGGAATCTTGTGTTTCATGACAAGTCAAAGCATATCGAGATCAAGTACCATTATATCTGAAATATGGTACAAAGAGGAGTTGTGAAACTCCAGTATGTGGCTACAGATGAGTAGGTATCAGATGTGTTGACCAAGCCTCTGTCACGAGTAAAGTTTGAGCACTTTGGGGACAAGCTTAGCGTGGTCCAGAAGGACCTCCCTAGTAAGAGGGAGTGATGTGTTATAGATGTGACTCCAGGGGCATTAGCATGCAAAGTGTGGCAGCATCGTATCAGTCACTCACGAGCACGTTATTGGCTTTGGCACCAGTCAGCATGACCTCGCACGAGGTCAGTAGTATACCAAGCCTTCGGGGCTAGTAGTTACCTAGCTTTCGAGCTAGTGGACCAACCGTGTGGTTGGGGGATTCCTAGTTCTATGTGAACTAGATGGGTAGTGTGTGTGCACTACATCACCTAACCCTTGTGGTTAGATTCCCAGGCTTTGTGTGAGTCAGATGCCTAGTGTGCCAACCAGAAGGGATAGATTTAGGCTAGTTTCCTAGTTCTACATAAGTGGTTGTTGATCCAAACTATGTGTTAGTGAGTCGGATGACCCTATGTACATGAGTGGTCGTTGATCCAAACTCCGTGTTAGTGAGCTGAATGACCCTATGTACATGAGTGATCATTGATCCAGACTCTGTGTGAATGAGTTGGATGATCCTATGTGAGAACTAGATGCCAAATTTTGTGTGAGCTGGCGAGTGGTCATTAATCCAAATTATGTGTGAGTTGGATGACCCTATGTGAGCTAGTTGAAAGTCTCGTAATGTTGTGCCCACTAGAGAGATGTTACATGTGATGATGCCCTGGATGCATGTTGTGGTTGTTGAACTTATTATGATGTATAGATTTGTGAAAGTCAACAAGTCAATTATCAAAGTGTACAGACATACCAGAAGAATACCTTCCTTGCTAAGAGGGAGTGTTGAAGTTTGTGTAGTTGCGGAAGATATTCTTCCTATTGTATTTGATCATGTAAAAACCCTAAAATCATAATATTAAATTGTATTTGTAAAGTCAGCACCATTGTGGCTAATGTATTATTAGAAAAGTGACTTTTATACAAGTCGGCCCTAAAATTTTAAGAGGGTGGTTCGTATTGTATAAATAGGAGGTCATGCGCCTTGTTTGGAGACACACTCATCTCACACTCATAACACAAGGAAAAGTTTGATATCCTTTGAGGAGGAGAAGACACAATAGCTAGGGTGATATATTTATCTGTTTTCTGACATTGTCTTGGCATTGTACTTGGTTGATGAATCTATACTAAAGAAGTTATTGGGTTTTCTCCCCCAAGAGGGTTTCCCAGGATAAATTTGTGTTTATTGTCTTCACTGTGATTGTGTCTCTTTCAGTGATCCTATATGCATTTAATATGCTAAATAATTAAAGAATTGTATGATGTTAATTTCTTAAGTAAAATATCAACACAAGCCCTAGATACAAACGTAGGTCAAGAAATGAGGATATGAGAGAGTGGAGGAAACTATAGAGGGTGGACTAGGGTGTGATCCAACAAAAGAAGTTCACCAAAACAATTATGGGGGAAAATCATTTGTCCATCATGCCCAAGAGAAAGCCCTAAAAGAGATTTAGTGAGAGAGCGAAGGTCTTTGAAAGGGGTCCTTAGAGTGGGACAAGCCCATCAACCAAAGGTTTCCAAATGATAATTTTCTCCCTAAATGTAAGGGGATTAGGCTGCATTTCCAAAATAATGACCCTAGCTATATTAGTAGAAGTCAAGAATCATGATGTTTCTATGCTCCAAGAGACTATGGGGGCAGGGAAGAAGTTGGTGGAGGATCTAGGCAAACTGTGTAAACAAGAGGAATTCCTAGCATTGATGCCAATGGTTCTTCTGGGGGGGCTTATCTGTAGTTGGAAAAATTATGTTATTGTAGTTGGCATATATATATATATATATATATATATATATATATATAACCAAGGCCAAGAATTAGGTTGCAACATTACAATGATTAATTGTTATGGGCCATATGAAGATCGGAAGACTTTTGGGGATTTTATCTTTACGTAGGAGATCTTGAAGCAAGATAAGTTATTTCATGGGGGTGATTTAAATTTCACTCTTAGTTGTTTAGAGATATGGGGGATGAATGCAAGATAGGGTAGGTTGGGAGAATATTTTTTATTGGAGATTGTAGAGATGGGGATAATTGATGTTGAGTCTATTAAGAAGATATCTACATGCAGAAACAAAAGGGGTTTCAAAGAGGTTACATGGATTTATTATTGACGTTTTTAGTAGCATCGGACACGTACTTCCACGTCGGTCTATGTCAACATGTGGGAGTCGTCATTATTACCTCTCAAAACCTTAGGATTCACTTTATTAAGTGATTAATAAAGTGAATGCACCTTTTTTAATTAATGAGTTTAATTTAATTAAATGCCTAAATATTTGGCATCATTAATTAAATTAAGTCCTAGTCGTGTTGATCAAAATTTGGCCACTTATATTTTCTCACTCCTAGAATAATAATAATAAATGATATCAAAAGAAGAAGAAAAAATAGCGATTATAATTTCATTATGTAGCCCTCAGTATCAGCTTCATCACACATTTCGCGAATTCAAAATCTGAGTTTGTATGCTCAAGATATCCAGGTTTATCTCTAACCATTATCATAAATATTAACAAACAAACAAAAAAATGTTGCCTCGATATGTGGCAAAGCTAATTTTTCTTGGTATTAAGAATTCTTGGAACCATGATCATTCTCATGAAACTATATTGTGTCTTGGAACCATTTCTAATTTTCCAAAACCATGTTCATCTCTTGGTACACATCATTCCACACTTGGAATTTTCTTGAATTTCTCGCGGGCTCGTACACATTGTTTTACAATTCTAAGATTCTGGCATCATCTGAATGCATTTGCAATCATCCAATGTATCTCTTTCCTCTCTTTCACCACTCCTCTCATTTCTTATTGTCCAACACTTAGATGAAAATATTTTATCTCCCTTCCCCACTTCCTCTTACCATGCCACCTTCCCGTACTTCACTTCATTTCATAACACAACGGGTTATCAGGTTCATAACCAATATACCTCCCTTACCCCTTTACTCCATACTTAATTTTATTGTTGTTTTACTTTTATTGGATGGTCGGACTTACCTTACCCCCTCACCTCTTTCACTCCCCAACCCACAAACCCAACTCTTCCTTATCTCTCCTCCTCTAGCGGTTGGACTTGCATGAACCTTCTCACCTCCCTCACTCCCTCATCCCGCAACCCCATAACTCCATTTCCTACATATTACCCCCCCTACGTCATGCTACGNCCTTCTCTTACTTAACCTCTCGTCCACTTCTCCTTTCCCTTAACCAGTTTACCATAAATTTTATTACACTATATCCTCAACCAATGATATCCTTCCACATGGCAGCTAACTAATGGAAACACATGGCATCCCACAATTGGTTGGCACATGGCAGCAAACAACTTGTGACACATGGAAACTAAGCATTGGTTACACATGACATGTGGTGATGAATGAGAATGAGACATGTGGTAGTTGTCATGACTTATCATACAGAGACACGTGGTGACATGTGGACTCTTGAATCATCGCCACTGGGCATTGACTGGGCATGGGTGGAGGATGATTGGTTGGTCAAAATATTAATTAATTAACTAATGGAAGGTCAAATTCTTAAGCTTCTATAGTCTTCTCATTTTTCACATGAATTATATGATACATATTTTAATATATACATTAAAACCTCTATAAATCCCATGAATGTGGGATAAGTTTTTGAAGAAAAATTCGAAATTTTCAAAGAAGAAAAACAAAATTGAACCAAGGGCTCAAATTGCCCCATGAAGATCAATCAACGGTTGTTGAGTCTTAATCTTCTGAAGGTCATATCTTGAGATTCAGGAGTCAAAATTGTGCAAAGTATACCTTGTTGGAAAGGTATTTCGACAAGGAAGATGATGGAATAGGTTTCAAGGTCCAGAATTGGCCATAATTTTCTCAGAAATTGAAAGAACAGACAGTAATATTGTTATGGTATGTTGATGAATTTGTTTGATACCTCGATTTCACGAGCTCATATCTTGAGAAACGGGAATCAAAATTGTGCCCAGAAGGACTCGTTGGAAAGATAAGACGATTAATATCACATATAAATTGGTTTCCATGGATAAAACTTCAAATACACCATCCATAAAATTAAAACACAATCCCCTCTCTAAAGGGTCGATTAATTAAAAAAATTCAAAATAAAAGTTTATTTAAAAACTTTTTATGAAAGACGAAAGAGGGCCCACTTCAAAATGCAGATGTTAATGATGTGAATTAATTAAGGATACTTATTTTAAGCATTAATTAAAGTGGTATTTCCAAGAAATAGAATCCCTAACTACTTGAGGAGTTAGAAGAATCAGTTTTAAAAGGAAAGAAAGGACTTCATCAAGGGGCTAGAAGCAAGGTAATCAGAAGATCAGAATAGAAGGGATTAGCCATCAGTGTGTAGCGAATCTTATTATCAACGAAAAGAGATCTCCATCTTCTTCATTCTTCTTCTTCTACACCATTTTCTCAAAGATTTATCCTTGGACTTATGGACTGAGTATATGGATAAGTTTTTGATTGTTTATCTTGTACTCTTCCACGACTTTTCTTAATAAGATCATGGAATATTTACAACCAATTTTTTTTTACTGTTATATGTAAGCCAGGATTTCCTATTGGATTCATGGGAATTCAATCCTTGTTTGACAATATTTTTTTGAGAGTCACTAGTCAGTTGGTTTGCAGAGATTTTTGTATTATTCATGAATAAAAATTCACAAAGAATTATTTAGGGGCATGACTTCAATGATATTTAAGATCTTGGGATTCCAGATTTTGATATGTTTGAATAATGTTTATCAAATTCTCTTTCGTTTTAACTGCAATACTAGATGGTGTATGGTTGAAGTTTTGAAAGAAGACCAAGAGAAAGATTCATAATGAATTTGATTCTTGAAAACCTTGTTCAAAGAGCACTAAATGGCCTTGAAGATATTTTGTTGAAATTTCAGTCACAAATCAATTGTGATGGATTTTATAAAAACAAAGAATTATCCAAGATTTGGGAGGATGATCTCCCTGGTGACTCAATTCTTGAAACTCCAGATTTTAAGGGAAAATGCCATGGTGACTTTGTTGAAAACAATTCAAAGTTTCAAGAAGATCAATATGAAGATTCCTATGAGGAGTTTCTTTCATGTCTTGAGGATGTTTTTCCTTCTCCACGAGGCCCAACAAAATTTGTTCAAGATACAATAAAGGGAGTAGGTATCCAAAGAAAGAATCAGTTGCATAGAAGTCCACTCGAGTTGCAAGGAGAAGTCCATCCCTTGCCAGATATTTCCATGGACAAATTTCCCATACTCTTCAGGAATATTTCAGACGATGCAAAGAAATGTTTTATTAAGTTTGACAGTGCTTGTGAAGTTTTTAATGTGGCTGGAAATGATGTTGCATGTCGGTTGTTCATCTTAAATCTGAAGGAAGATGTTAGTGAATGGTTTTATTCATTTCTACCTGAAACCATCACTACTTGGGATGTACTAGAAAATATATTTGTGGAGAAATATGTTCCAAGAAAATATCCATACTCCCTTTTATTGAAGTTGATTGAAATACATATGAATGAGGAAGAGACATTCAAAGATTTCACTTCCAGATTCATGAAAGTTCTTTATGAAATGAATTCCTCAATAAATGTTTCCAAAAAATGCCATTATTTTCAGTTGTTATGAAAATGTTTTGCCTGTGAATCTGAAATTTCTATGGAAGAAAGAGGGAAAGTGCAGTTGGAAAGAGTTAATGCAGGGAGCTCAAGTCATTGAGAGAGATGTTATTGAAATTGGTGCTAATATATTAAACTTCCCAATATATTTTCAAGACAATAGAGGAATGGAATTAGAAGAAATTTTTGATGAAAGACGTGAAATTTTTTCAGGTCATGTTCTTGAAACTGAAGAATGAGAGCTATGATGTTTCAATTAAAGAAAAACATCATCCTTTACATGTTCCATTGGAAGGGAATTTCAACCTCTCATGTGCTCAATTTGATAGTAATGATCGAAATGAGTTCAAATATGAACACAAAGAGTCCATTAAATGTGATCACGATGAAAATGTTGCAACAAATTATCAAATGGCGTAGCCAATTTACATCAAGCCACAAGAACAATGTTTAAATTGGATGAACATAAATATTGGTAAGATTCATCATTTTATGTCAAACTTTTATGATGTTGATTGCTCATATGAAACAAAGTTTGATGAAGAAGATATCCTCCAAGCATCAAAAGAAGGGCATTTGAAACAAGAGGTTATGTGGGTAAATATGTTTTGAAGATTATGAAGTTCATGATGAACAACAAAAGATAGTCTTACAATGCCCAACAAATGACCACCAGCAAATCATGATTGCAACCTCACCATGGAAACATGATCATTACACTAAGAAGGAATTCTTTCAAGGCATTGTTGATGAATCAAAAATCTTGGATGCGAACTATGATAAGGAGAGAGATGAAAGAATGTTAAAATTGGCAATTCCTTGTCTAATCAAAGATAGCAGCAATCTTGAGAAACCAAGAGTTGTTTTGATTAAATCTTGGTTACATATAATTGTTGGTAAAACAATGCAATCAGATTTTGAGCACATATGGTTCAGTTTTTCTCCCGCACACTTTGGACATGCCCCAATGGATGCTTTAATGGCTCCATTGGAAATCTACCTACAGCTAAAAGTGCCCCTTTCTTCCAAGTAAGATAGGGTAGGTAGATCATTTATGTACATAGTTTGTTTCTTTAGTTAAAGTTTTGCATAATAAAGTAGTTTCTAAGTAGAAGCGATATTTGAAGACAACTCCATGGAAGAAGAATTACAAGAATCTCGTTGGTTGTGGAGTGTGATTATCTTCCTAATTCAAAGGTTTGTTTCAGTTGTGCTTGGACCCCATTCCCTAACAAGGGGTGTGGGGGGGCTTGCATCCCCACAACTATCGCTAGGGGGGTCATGGGGGGGGGGGGGGG
>ML782266.1:500537-512523 GCA_009831015.1 Picea engelmannii
ATAGTGGGCCTTATTTAATAATATAGTGGACCTAGTCCACCTTACATTGAATGACCTCCACTATTATCACTATGGGCCCTCTGCCCTCTCCCCCCCCCCCCAACTACTACCTCTCTAGCTACCTTATAGTAAGGGGGGGTTTCCAAAGAAATAGTCCTTCCATTTTCCCGTTTGAGCATCCCAACAAGATATATCATAAAGAGTTGTTTTATTTTGTGATTCCAACCAATCTTTTAAGGGCCAGAGATGTTGTTTATTCTTAAGGAGAGGGTGTCCCAAAATGTTATCTTTCCAAATTTTAATGTGCTTACCATTACCAGGGGACCAAGAGATTCTCTTGGTAATGAGAGGAAGTGAGGCTTTGAGAAGGTGCCAGAGTTGAGAGTAATATCACGGGGGAGTTAAATTATTAAGGAATCTCATGCAGGGACCCAGAAAGTACTTTTTGTTCAAAACATATTTCCACATTTCTTTTCGACCAGTTATCAACCTCCAGAGAATTTTGGCTCCCAAAGATTTGTTCATTATAGTAGGATCCTGAATTCCCAAACCCCCATGATTTTTAGGAGCGCAAACAGTGCTCCAGTTGACCAAGTGAAAGCGTTTGGAGTTGGATTCCCCCCCTTTCCAAAGAAAATGTCGAAGCTCCCTGGCGAATGAGTTACAAAAAGAAACTGGAGCTAGGATCATAGAGAATTGGTAGAGCAGGAGGGTGTTTAGCACAAAATTGAGAAGCACTATTCTTCCTGCAGGGTTCAACCAGAGAGATCCCCATTGGTTATATTTAGATTTAAATTTATTGAGAATAGGTTGCCAAGGAGAAGAGGGCAGAGTTTTCAGACTGATAGGGATTCCTAGATATTTAAAAGATTCTCATTTCTCATTGTATTGCAAATTAAAGATGTTGGATATTGCTCTAGCAATATTGGGGCTAACGTTGCACATGTAAAGATGACTTTTGGCCTTATTAATGAGCCTTCCAGAAGCTTTAGTGAACAGTTCCAAAATTATTTTAAATATTAAGGCAAGGATGGTAGAGGCAGCACTGATTAGGAGGGTGTCCTCTGCAAATTGTGAGTGGTTTAGCAGGCTTTTGGTTCCACGAGTGATTTTTATGCCAGAAATGGATTTTTGGCTTCTACAAAATTCTAAGGATCTACTAAGAGCTTCAGCCATAAGGATATAAAGGATAGGGGAGAGAAGGCATCCTTGTCTTAAACCTAGAGAGGCTCTGAAAAAATCAGTAGGGTGACCATTTACCAGGGGGGCTATCCAAGGGGAAGAAAAGCAAGTTGAAACCCATCTAAGGAAGGAGGGGACAAAGCCAAATTTCACCAGGACAATCGGGGGGAAACTGTGTTTTGACTCTATCAAAAGTGTTAGCCATATCAAGTTTGATAATCATCCCTTTTTCTTTATCAGAGTTGCTTGAGAGAATTTATTCTTGAATAAGGATGATGTTATCAATTATTTATCTTTTTTCAATGAAACCTCCTTAAGAGGGAGAGATGAGCTTGGGAAGCAAAGGTTTCATCTTGTTTTCAATTTTTAAAATATTCGATGTGCTCATTTTACCATAGATAAAATCATTATTGTCACCCAACCATAGGCACGCAGCCACCCCCGAGCACTATAACCTTTTCTAGATAAAATGATTCTAGAAGCAACACTAGAACCAACAGATAACCAAGAGAGTGCATCATCTTTTTCCAAAATATAGTTCACCAGACAGAAAGTCCCAAAGCCACAGAACAAGAACAATACTCAGTTGCACCAGTTGTAATTGCAGTTGCACTTACCAAGAATACCACCAAGAATATCAAAATACCACCAAGAGTGTCACCAAGAATACCACCAAGAATATCAAAATGCCACCAAGAGTGTCACCAAGAATACCACCAAGAGATACTAGAAGGTAAGGTGCATATCTTAGGCTAGATAGCGCTAGAGAGAGAGACCAAGAACGAGCCCAGAAGATCCACCTTCCATCCTTGCAGTTGTAGCTCCAAACTTGCACCATACCTGAGAGAGAGAGTGAAGTGAATGAGTACAAATGAGCTCAAGCGCCCTCTATTTATAGTGGTTCTTGTCACTTATCTGGGCCGACTTGTCCTTTTAGAAGCTAATACTTTATTATTAATTCTTTTACTAAGCTGACTTATCTTCTAGGGTTTCTACACATCTTTTTAGGGTTTCTCTTGCTTCTAGAATATTCTATTCTAGCCAAAGGTTACACATGGAAGTTAATACCTCCCACAACTACCATAATATCAACACTCCCTCCTAGCAAGGGAGGTATTAACTGTAATGGTCTCAAACACATTCATCCTTTTCACATGGTATGGGCAAGGCTCACATAGTCTTACAGACCATTCTATAGGTAGCATCATCATATCCATACAGGATATCTCATGATCACGCAGATTAAGTCACGAGCATCATCATCACTAACCATCTAGCTGAAAATCATCTCCAACACTACTGGTTGGCACACCATCCTAGGAAACACATTCAACACTACTGGTAGTCTACATGGCAATCTAGTAGTAGTACATTGTTACTACAATGCCATCCAATAGATCACAGCAATGTTGATCCATAATAGTACACAACTACTATCAAGTGGTACACAACCACTCCTAATAGTGCACATCTACTATCTAGTGACATATAGTCACTACCAGTGGAACACATCAACCATATTAATACATAGCTATTGTCCATAGACACAGAGTCTCCATTGCAATCAACTAATAGATACACAAGCTATCACCATGCAGTACAACAATGTCCTGGCATCAAATCATATCGTCGTTTGTATCATCTCTCAAGGCCATGCTCCATCTGATTAATCGGGCATGATGTTGAATAATTCATGTGCTAGACTTAGCACACTCAAAAGAGTGTCTCGCATAAGTCACTCACTCAACAGAGTGATACAAGGACCATTCTTTTAATTCATGCATACGTCCTAGAAGAATAGTTGTCCCAACGGATGTTGAATCTCTCCATTGTATCATCTCTAAGTCGTACTAGCATGGTGTGAATGCATCATATCTAATTTGTATTGGCATGATGTAGATCAATGCCTCTACATCATCTCTAAGTTGTATGATCGTATCTAAGTTGTATTAGCATGATGCTCTGCATCATATCTAAGTTGTACTAGCATGATCATATCTAGCATGATGTGAGTCATTTGCATCATCTCTAAGTTGTATGATCATATCTAACCTATACTAGCATGATGTAATTCATTTGTATCATCTCTAAGTTTTATGATCATATCTAAGTTGTACTAGCATGATCATATCTAGCATGATGTGACTCAGGCGTAAGCATCGTCTCTAAGTTGTACTAGCATGATGTCAATCCATCATATCTAAGTTGTGCTAGCACGATGTGTCTCAATACATCTATATCACATCTAAGTTGTACTAGCATGATGTTGAAGCATCATATATAAGTTGTACTAGCATGATACAGACCAGCAATTTGTCAACCTGGACCATTCTCTGCAGGAAGAATGTTTGTCCACCAACACACTGAATATCCATGATTCCATATATCAGCACTCCCTCCCAACCGAGGTAGTCATCTCCTCCCTTTCAACCAAGGGAGAAATCTCCACGAGTCCCAGCTTGTCCCTCAAGTATGCAAACTTTATCTTGGACAAAGGCTTCGTCAAAATATCAGTTGTCTACTCATCAATGGAGATGTACTTCAGAATCACTTCTCCCTTCTGGACTTTATCACAAATAAAATATTACTTGATCTCAATGTGCTTCAACCTGTCATGAAACGCGTGATTCTCTGAAAGATTCACATAGATTTGATTATCACAATATATCACAGTCGAATCCAACCCCTGATCAAATAGTCCATAAACCAACTTATGAATCCATACTTCTTTTGTACAAGCATCACAAGTTGCAATATACTCTGCTTTTGCAGTACTTAGTGCAACAAACTAATGTTTCCTTCTAGCCAATGATATCATAGCAGATCCCAAATTGAAACATATACTAGAAGTACTATTTCTGTCATTTTCACTCCCTGCCCAATATGAATCAATAAATCCATGCAGTTGTACATCATTGTTTGAGGAATATCTCAAACCATAGTTTAACGTCCCACGGGGATATCTCAAAATATGCTTTGCACCTATCCAATGCTCATGTCTAGGTTCCACCTCGAACTGGATCAACGTGTTCATAGCACAGCAAATGCCTGGCCAAGTATTAACCAAATACATCAATGAACCAATCAATTGTCGATATAGGGATGAATCTACTGGATTAGAATCAGAGTCTCTCAACTTCCTTAGATTTGTCACCATGGGAGTTGCCATGGATTTGCAATCCATCATCCCAAACTTCTGAAGGATATTTACAACATACTTTCCTTGCCCCAAGAATATTTCACCATGCTTCTGCTATACTTTTAGTCCCAAATAATAATGCATGAGACCAAGATCCTTCATATCAAATTCAGAGGCTAACTCCCTCTTACATTGAATAATGAGAGGCTCTGTACCTATCGGAAACAAACCATCAACATATGGTAGTTGGATCATAGGTGCATCATTCAAAACCTTGTAATAATAATATGGATCAGCATAGATCTTGGAAAATCCAAGTCTTGTCAAGTAACTATCAATTCGTGCATACCAAGCTCTTGGAGCTTGCTTGAGTCCATACAAGGCCTTCTTCATACATGGGTTTCTCTCGGTTGTACCTAAAAACCTTGAGGTTGCTATATGTATACTTCTTCCTCAATTAATCCATTGAGAAAAGTGCTCTTTACATCCACCTGATGTAAACTCCTACCCATGGATGTTGCAAGAGATATGATGTCTCTAATAGAGGTGTATCTGGTAACTAGAGCAAACGTCTCATCAAAGTTTTCTCCCTCCTGTTGGGAGAACCCTCTAGCCATGAATATTGCCTTATATTTATCAATACTTCCATCTACCGAATGCTTTATCTTGTAAACCCATTTTGAAGTGATTACATAACTTTCATCATAGCTTCCTTCCATTCTTTCTTCTTCATTGTTTCTTCAAAGGTGGAAGGTTTTGCATTGAGATGTTATGGAGAACATGTAGTTTCTTCCTTGGTACCTTCATGTTCTTCTTCATTGTTGGGATCCATGGAATCTTTTATATATTTCCTAAAGCCAATCTTTTCATCAAAAATCACATCTATGTTGGTTTCAACCTTTTGTTGACCTAGAACATAGATTTTGTAGGCTTTTGATGACTCACTGTATCCAACGAATATGCCCTTCTTTCCTAAAGGTTCCAACTTCTTTCTTTTGTCCTTGGGAACATGAATATAGACAGGAAAGGCAAAGATCCTCAAGTGTTCAACACTTGGCTTCTTTCCGGAGAAAGCTCATTTTGGAGTCATGTTCTTCAATATATGATGAGGACTTCTATTATGAACATATATGGTTGTCATAGCTACTTCTCCCCATAGAAACATGAATAGATTATGGTCATTCATCATTGACTTGGTAGATTATTAAATGGATCAGTTTTTTCTTTCTACTACACCATTATGCTGAGGATCGTAAGGAGTAGTGAGCTCCCTCCTAATCCAGACCTCTCTGTAGAATGTCTTGAAATCATATGAGGTGTATTTTCCCGCTTAGTGAGGAGGTTGACATTGGTCCACACACATCTGATTGAACGATGTCCAAAACTTCTTTTTCTTTACACGCTTCCTTTAGAATTGGTACTTGGTGAGATCACCTATCTCACCACTAGATGGAGTCATCTTATCCATGTTTGCAACTGTCACTCTAGCTCCTTCTCAGAGCTATCGCATGTGACTTGCTCGGAACAAGAACAACAAGAGAAAAATTATTTCCAATAGCATTTTCATAAGAACATATATAATATAACAAGGATGGTAATCATCATAGGATTACCAAGGTGACCTTCCCGAGAGAAAAACAAGAAATATCTCCTATAGGAGATGGTAGTTCATTTTTCAAACAAGTGAAACAAGCATCTATATCAATGCAACCAAGTATACCTAACAGTAATAGAACCTTTCAAAGATTGTTGTCACAACTATAATGTTTACTTTAGCTATCAAACTTGATATGTGCAAATTGAAACTTAACAATTTGATCAATCAAACCTGGAACCTGGAGCCTCAACTGCTTGTTCCTCTTGAATGTAATGAATCCAAGATCATTGCTTGGACAATGTCTCTTGTACATTCCCTGCAAAACACACTCATGCTTTTGTTGGATGATACAACATGAAAAGCACATGCAAGTGCATACCTTTGAAATTTGTAGCATCGCTCAACTTTTCTTCTAATCTGAAACTAGACACCATATTGACAAGAAGAGGTTAGAAAGTGAATCAAAAGGTTCAATGATTAGAACAAGATAGAAACTATGAAATTTCAACTTTGACCATAAACTTAATTTTGACCTAAAGTCAACATTTTCCTTTGACTTTGACCAAAAAATCAAACTTAACGTTTTTGTTGGTTGAGGACACCAGAGGGTGCACTAGGCTAGGGCACACTAGAATATCCAGAAATCAGGTCCAACGCTTCACTTAAGGTGCACAAAGAATTTGATTAGGGTTTGGTGCAGTTGCAAAATCAGAAACCCTAGTTGCAGTTGCCACTGGTGCCATAACAAACTTGACAAAGAACTCTCGCTCTACCTTCGAGCGGTTTATGAAGGTAGTGTGGGCCCATAACCTGTTAAAATATTCAATGTGCTCGTTTTACCATAGACAATATCACTATTGTCACCCAACCATAGGCACCCAACCACCCTTGAGCACCATAACCTTTTCTAGATAAAATGATTATGGAAGCAGCACTAGAACCAACAGATAACCAAGATAGCGCATATTTTTCCAAAAGATAGCTCACCAGACAGAAAGTCCCAAAGCCACAGAACAATAACAATACTCAATTGCAGTTTCACTTACCAAGAATATCATCAAGAATATCAGAATGTCGCCAAGAGTATCACCAAGAATACCACCAAGTGATACTAGAAGGTAAGGCGCATATCTTAGGCTAGATAGCGCTAGAGAGAGAGAGACCAAGAACCACCACAGAAGATCCACCTTCCATCCTTGTAGCTGCAACTCCAAACTTGCACCATACTTGAGAGAGAGTGTGAAGTGACTGAGTATAAATGAGCTCAAGCACCCTCTATTTATAGTGGTTCTTGTCACTTGTCTAGGCCGACTTGTCCTTCTAGAATCTAATACTTTATTATTAATTCTTTTATTGAACCGACTTGTCTTCTACGCTTTCTACACATCTATTTAGGGTTTCTCTTGCTTCCAAAATATTCTATTATAGTCAAAGGTTACACACAGAGGTTAATACCTCCCGCAACTACCATAATATCAACAGCAATAACTTTGAAAATGATATTATAGGAGACATTGCAAAGAGAAATGGATTGGAATCTATTCAAGGAGGATGGATTTATCTCTTTGTGAATAAGAGCCAAGAAGGATGAGTTGGTGTTGCCTCCAATGCCCGTTGATATTTGCACATATCTGACCATCTGAATCAAATCAAATTTTATTATATGCCAATAGAGTTTGTAGAAGTGTGCAGAGAAGCCATTTAGACCTGAGGCTTTGTCTGCTTCCATTTGTTGTATTGCATTAAAAGTTTCAGACTCTTAAATCTCCTCTAATAATGAGATATTGTCTTGCTAGGAGATGGCTTGTGGGATATGCTCTAGAAGTTCAGTGATGTCCTCCTAATGTTGGAATGGTGGTTCAGAGTATAGACTTTTGAAATGGTGAAAAGTTGTTTCTTTTATTCTAACAAAGGAAGAGACCACTTCTCCACTCTTTGTTGTGATTTCCTTGACACTATTCCTCCATATCTGAGCTTGAGCATGTCTATAAAAGAATTTTGTGTTTCTATCCCCTTCCTCCAGCCATATTCTTCTAGATTTTAGTCTCTAGTTTTTCTCTTCTACTCTTAAAGCATTGTGGTAATGTTGAAAGGTTATTTGCTCTTCTCTTAACAAATCTTATGTTATTGTTTCATTTTCAGTCTTCTCTTGGAAGGCTTCCACTTCTTTGGAAAGAGTTGTTATTCGATGAATGGGAGATTTGTATACTTTTTTGACCTAATCCTTTATTGCTTCTAAATTGGTTATTTTTAACTTTTGTTCCCAAATGTGAACTTGATATCCCACGATCTAGTGAGTCCATGAGGAGGAAATAATGTCTAGAAATGATGGGTCCTTGTTGTGGATAAATTCGTAAATGCAGACATAAACAAATCTCCCTAGTTCGGGAACTTTAAACTAGAACAAAATAAGACAAAACACACCCCTTTCCTTATATTCAAATGAAATTCAAAAGGATAGAAAACTCGTACCTTTATATCTGACATTTGTCCTCATTGATTGTATCTCTAAGCTTGATCCAATGCTTTTAGAAACAGAGACCTGTAAAAAGGATCAAATAGAACCAATGAAAGTAACAAACATACATATGTTTCAATGAATCTATGTAAATAGCCAAGGAGAAATACAAATAAAAAACCATTAACAGTGTTTATTAGGAAAGGAAAATGTATAATTGTATTAATAAATCAAGAAGTAGTTTGCAACCAAGCCTCGACGTTGACAAACTCCTTCCAAGTGGCATCCATTAATGCCATCACCATATCTTGAACACTTTAGCCCAAATATCTTAGGAACAAAATGAAGTTCACAAACTCTCAATTACAAACCAGGAGCTATTCTCAATTCACCATTATTTTATTACTCATCACTTATTAGCCTTTCCCTTTAGAAGATACATCCATTTATAGATTGGAGAGGAAGCCATGAGGAGGATAGGATCTCACTAAATCAGGAGAGACAGGTGAGATCAAAACCACTCGAAAAACAACTCATCATCGAATTTTCTCTTCTAGAAACTTCGAGAATTTCTTCTTTTTCCCCAGGTACAAAGGTTGTCGTACCCTTAAACCTAAGAAAAAGGCGACATTGTTGCACATTCCAGTGTTGCAACATGTGACAAGTGGAGTTGTCGCACCTTTACAGAAAGCAACAAGAGACAACTCTATAATTTAGGGATTTTTTAGAGTTGATTCTTCCCAAGAAGAATTTCTCTCAATTTTCTTCCAAAGTTCTATGCTTTAGATGTCAGAGAATAGGCAGTATCACTTGCTGCGAAAAAATGTTGTATAACGGTCCTGAGCCCAAATGGGATTAAAACGAAAAGGAATCGGCCCCAGATCCTCTTGTTCTAAAAGGGATAATGAGATCGGCCTATGGTTGGAGCCTCCTCATGGTAGAATGTTAGATGTGCAGGATATGTTGTCTTTAAGATAGCAGTTGCTGACTAGAAATCTATCTAGTCTTGATGTTGTGTGGCCTTCCTCTCCCTCTTGTTGGACAAGGTATACTTGTTTTTCTTTGGCTTGATATTGGATAAATTGAGGGAGGGTATCAAGTCTTCCAGATGCTCTCTTGAGGGATCTCGAACCAAGCCACCTCCTATTTTTTCTTTTGGATGTAAGGTGGTGTTGAAATCTCCTGCAATGATAAATCGGGAGTTTATGCTCAAATTTTGGAGGCCTAGGAGCGAGTTCCATCATTGGAGTTTTTCATGATAATTTTTTGCCATGTACACATTAGTTACAGTGAATATCTCTCATGTCACCACTGAAGAGAGAGAGAGAGAGAGAGAGAGAGAGAGAGAGAGAGATTTGAATCCAATGTAGAGTCGACTAGCTACTGTCGAATAGGAAAATACGAGAGTTCCAAAGTGTGCATAGACCACCTGATGCACCTCGGGAGTTGATTGTTAATCCTTTACTTATGTTCCAATTTTTTTTACTTTGGAGAATAGTTTCTTCCTCTTGCATTTTGGTTTCCTAGAGTAAGAGAACCTCTAGTTTTTCATGTTTTACTAAGGACTTCACCAGTTCCAATTTGTTTTTGTTGTCGAGGCCTCTATAGTTTCAAGAGAGGATTTTCATCATTTATGGGAGGATTTGGGGATCCCTCCTTTCGGAAGGTTTGAACCACTATGGATTTGTGGGCCTCTTGTTTCCCTTGTTTCTTTAATAACTATTCCATCTAATGTTGATTGTATACCTCTTTCTTTTTATTTATTTGCTTCCATTTCTCCTTTTTTCCTGTGCGAGTGTCTACCAGCTTTCTTGGATGGCTCATTAATTGATGAATCTTTTTTTGATTCCTCTCTTGATTTTGTAATAGGAGGATTATCAAAGGGGGCGATGGGTGGAATAGATGAGGACGAAAGGGTGTCATAGGGGTTCAATGGAAACAGGATGATGCTATCGGGCGAGGGTCAACATTCAGGGGGAGATCATGAGTGGCATGTGGAGAGATTTGGTCGGGGGTGATGAGGGGTTCAGGCAAAGGGCTTCATCCATGACAACAATAGGATCATAACGATTCATGTTGGAGTTGGGTTCAAGAGGAGCTTTAACTTTTTGGGAGAGGAAGTTGAAAATGGTTGACATTGTTTTGACTAGGATGTTGCTTTTGTTAGTTGTTTTATTTTATTTGGTTGTTGCCATTGCTCATTATCCTCTTGAGGCTCTGGTTCCTAAACTAATTTAGGGAAATTTTTGGCAAAATGCCCATATTCATGGAAATTCTTTCATTTGAAGGGAAGTTGCTCATAATCTACTTGTTGAAGGTAAGACCATTCATCCAAAGTGAGTTGACCACTTCATGGAGGCCCTTTTCTAGATCAACTTTGACATGTATGCATGCACAAGCCTGGATTCCTTCCTTTGGTTCTGCTCTGTCAATATATTTTCCTAGGGTGTTTCGAATGGCTCTTATTGTTTCGTCATTCCAACAGTGGAGAGGGAGGTAAGGAAGGTGGACCCAAACTAGAACTGTTGAAGGAGTATCATTTTTCGTATTGAAATATGGAGTCCATCTATTAAGATACATGCCTCTGGAGCCAAAAAAATATGGTTCACTTCTGAATATTAAATCCATGTCTTCCTTTTATTCAAAAAGAAAGGCAAAGTAGCCTCTCCCACAGAAGGCATGAGAGAGGTTTCCCTTGATCAAGGGTTTCTAGTTCTTATCTACCCATGTGGCCATAAATTTGGAAGAGGGCCATATACCTGTAAACTGGCATATTAATCCATTTTCTACTAGCTTAAGGGCCATATTTTTGGATGAGCTTTGGTGGACCTGCACTTTTGGAACTTCCTCGATTTTTTTCACAAACCTAGATGGGGCAGATTTGACTGATTTTCTCAAAGAAGCTATTAGTGTTGAGAAATTTATGACGTCACGGTGGAGGGGTGGGGGCTGAGGAGAGTCATCGTCTAAGGTGTATACCATGATGGGGAGTAGGGCCGGGAGCGCTATGGTTTACCAGTGTAAAAAAATTGAACACATTTTTTGGAATATTGTTGAAGAAATTGGCAAAGAATAAAAAGTTGAAAAAATGGGTGACAATGCCATTCTTAACATGTTGGGGAATTTCCCCCGGATGGGGTGCCACTTGTCCACCCGAGTACATGCGGAGTTACTCCCTTAAAGGCGACCACAGGCGCCATCACTCCACAGTATATTTGAGTAATGGCTCGCTCCAGCAATCCTTTGATGAAGAGCCAGTTCGCGCGAGAGACAGGTACCAGGCTGCAGCGCACTACCGTTCCTGCGTTAATGGCGTTAATGCTTGGTATGATGAAGGTTTTAATGGTGATTGAATATATGGAAGGAGGGCGCCTCCACTCCACTCATTTCATCCCGTTCGCACAGTCTTGCCAACCCCAAGCTCGCAAGCAGGAACCGGTATCCACCGCCCTGCCATCGCCGCTCTTCCCCACACTCGACCAGGAGGAGTGGTCCACCATGCCTAGGCTTCGCGGCAAACCGCGTCGTGGAGCAGCCTGGTACAGGGCCGCTTCTCGCAGGAAATATCTCCAGCGCTTCGAGAAGGCACTTGCATTGGCTTCCACTAGAC
>ML782266.1:512974-523731 GCA_009831015.1 Picea engelmannii
TATTTTGAGCAAATGACATCAGGAGCACAGCTGTCCTGGTTTCCTAATCAGGCAGGACAGCTGGAGCCTCCACATACTACTGTACATCACGTTTTTTTGATAATATAGAAGGCACCACCTCTTTACTTACAAAAAAAAAAAAAAACATGTTGGGGAATTTGGTCCACAAAGAACAATATGCTGTTTGAAGAAAATGGAATTTCTTCCTTTTCAAGGGAATTTATAGTTAAAAACAAACCATATGTTATTTGAAAAAAATTGGAATTCCTTTCTTTTAAGGAAATTTATAGTTAAAAATTAGCCATATGTTATTTGAAAAAAAATGGAATTCCTTCCTTTCAAAGAGTAACAAAAGATAAAAGTATTTGTTTTGTAGTTTTCAAGGTACAAGTGACTCAGATCTCCAAGAGATGGTAGACAAAATTAATTATAAATAAGGATGAGAAACGAAGTGTTTTTCATAACTCTAACCATGGAAAGGTGTGTACTTCGCCTTTCTAAAATCTGTATTATCAAATGCTCAGAAGAGGTTGTGTGGCACAAAAATGAATCTATTACTACTCCATAAAAATAAGATACTAAGATAACTTTTTCTTGAAATCAAAAAGAAAAAAAGAACAAGGTGATGGAAAGTAGTGTGGATCACGGGTTAAATTTGACAGGTATTTACCCATTTTTGGCTTATTTAACTGCCATATATCAACAACTTTAAAATATACACGTCAATGATGATGTTTACTTAATTTTTAAAACCGTCAAATTGACGAGTGGGTTAAAAATTTACCTCTGTGTGTGTGTGTGTGTGACTCTGATATCTGAGATACAAATTGTAATCATTTTCAAATCGAACTGCTGAAAATAAAAAATAAAACAAGTTAAGAATGGCATTCGTTAACACTCTTATTCTCCAAGATGAGCCTCTAAGAGAAGCACAAACTATGCCCACACTCTTGTGATGAAATTATGACTCTCGAGATAAGCATAGACTATGCCCATGAGACCTTGAGATGAGACTGTGAGATATGCACAGACTATGCCCAAAATGGGTTGTTGGTCTTGCTAGAAAAAAATCATCTCGATTGCAACTCACATCATGCAAATTGCAATTTGCATTGTGCACATTGAAGCCTGAAGCTTAAAGGTTGAGAATCACATTATGCAAATTGCAATCCAATACTTTGCACACTGAACCCTGAAGCTTGAAGCCTCAAGGTTGAGATTCAGGTGGCACACCCACACCCATGGGTCATCGGTATGCTATATAAAATACCAAACTTTGGGGAAAGAGTGCTCAAATTGAAGGGTCTTTTTGTTGTCCAATAGAAATAATAGAACTTACTTTTCTTGTTTGTGTGGGTGAAATAGGGATTTTTTGTTTAATTTTGAGAGTTTTTATGTAGTTTCTTTAGGGTTGGTAGTAGAGGATATTGAACCCTGAAGGTAAAACAAGCCATCATTAAAGGGTAATACAAGAGCGTTTGTCGTAATTGTTGAATTTTTAAATGGAATTTGTCTGGAAATACATGGCCTACTTTGGGAGATTCGTCACACAGAAATCAAACGTTGATGGTGAAGATAGTAGACCACCTGTGATACTACCTGGTGATTTGAAATCTACTCATCATGTCCCTTCTTGATTGTTGTGATCAATGGCCAAGCTACCTTTATATATTTGGGCATGTACCTATACAAAGGTATTAATAGAAGCATGGCAGTCCAAGTATATTTATGGTCTTGACATTGTTAATAGCAGCAAGTTCTCAATGCTTGTTTTTATTAATTTCCATTGCTAATGGGTTTTGGAGTTTCTTCTAGGTTTGGATGTGCCCTCTGGGAATCTCCCATTCACAACAAAAGTTGTTCTTATGTTCACAACAAATATTAACAAAAACACATATAATACATCATATTTAAATGACGGGAAAACATAAATATAAAACATCATGTGAAGGGCAGTTTAAAAAAAAAAATTGTCATAAAAAATTTACTCGATGGGTAGGAGTGCCCATCAAGTTTACAACCTAGTGTGGATTGTAAAATCACCACAAATGCATAAATGTTAATTGAAAGTTGTCTTAAGCATAAAAGCACCTTAAAAACTAACAAAAAAAATTATATCTTACTTAGTGTTTTGAAGTTAAATATTTTTATATATGTTATGTTTAAGATGGACTTATGTTGGGTTATATGTGTGTGTCATGTGTTAACTTCATGTTTAAAACAAAAAGGATTTACACATCTCCATCAAACTAACAAGATAATGAAATATTTTATTTATGACCACTGTTGAAATATTTTTTTAAATGTCATTACATGTCTCCATTGTATAGAGATGTAGAAAGCATCTATCATATAATTAAAAAGAAAAAATTACTTACAATTACTTTTTATATATAGTTAATATAAAGACATTTTATTAATTTATGATGAACATTGAAATATTTATTTTATTAATATTTTTAAATGTAATTGGATCCTTCTTCACACCTTATAAATCTCATTTCAAAGTTAAGATGGCCATATATATATATATATATATGGGGTGGTAGGTGGGGTTCATCTATATCCCGAGAGAAACAATAGGAACAATTCAAACAACATATTCATGGAGTTTGGGCATCTCATCCAACAATTTGGCAAAGACGTATGGCCACTAAATTCTTGCATTTGTGATACTATAATGTCTTAAAAGACAACAATTTGGCAAAGACATATGGCCACTAAATTATTGCATTTGTGATACTATAATTTCTTAAGAGACAACAACGAGGTAGTGGAAATTATAATCTTAAGAGACAACAATGAGGTAGTGGACCACTTGGCAAACCAAGCAACTCGCAAAATGGTGGGCATGTTGACTATCAATAGTCATATCATATGAAGTCTATACCTTAGGATATGAAATGACCCTTGAGAGCTTAAAGGAATGTCTTATATTGAGCAAGATTTCAAGAATGCAACCAAGAGAGAGGAGGGATTGATGAGATCTCCCACAAATGAGTCTAGTCTGCCTTAGTTTGTATCATCGACGAAAAAAATTGTAAAAGATGGGAAGGAGTGAAAGTGGCATTTTTATATTTACATGAGAGTAGGAGGGTTTCACTGACACAAACTAAAAAAATGTTGGTTTTGTAGAAGAATTGACTCCTCTTAAGTAGAATGGCAACTCCAACTCTTTTGTACCCCTTTGTAAATATGAAAGAAATAGAAAACAATCTTAGTCAAAGTGCCACAAAAGGAAAAGGGGGCAAAGTAGCAGAAAATGAAAACTAGTAGTTTGCAAAATCTATAAAAAAAAAATGATTAGTGTCAACGTATTTTAAAATACTTAAAAAACTGGAGGTATTTTATAAGTCTAGATAGTACGATATTAGTAGAAAATGTTTCTAGATAAAATTGTATGAGAGGTTTTGAAACATCCAAACTAGTGGACACTCCAACCATCATCAAGGACATAATAAGCGACTACAATATTATGTAATGCAATGGACTGCTCAACAATCTTTAACCCCATCTTGACATATTTTATTTATTTTTTAAATTGAATTTTTTTTCATGTCCATCTTGAAATATTTTGTTTATTTCGAGGTATTGAAATTTTTTTGTTATTAATATTTTTTAATGTCCATTTTATTTATTTTTAATATTGAAATCCTTTTACAGGGAGGCAGGTGTGGGGTCGTACTGTATGGGCCCAGAGGACATAGAGTTCTTGATTACTATTGGAACCTAGGAATCCTCACTAATAAGAGGGCAGAAGCGTATGCAATGTACTACGGTATCCAATTAGTCAAGCAATGGCAAATTCCAAGTTTTAATATAATTGGTTATTGATATGAAAATGGAATAAATATGTTTCCAATAGATCTTCAAAATGAAGAAGACTTATCTCTTAAAATTGCAAGTGTAAAATGGCATGTGTTTGGGTAATAAGATCAGTTTACTAACACATAAATTTAGTGAGTTTTACTTAAATAGGAGTAGCATATCAAACTAATAAAAACCATTTACAATGAACACATAACACAACAAATGATAAAGGAGTTCACCCCTCTCTTGGGCTACATCTCCTGGTCCAGTTTCCCTTGGATCATTTTCATTATGCTTAAAAATTGTTCTTAAGGTGCTCAGAATACAAAATGGATGGCTTAGATGGATTCAAAACATCCAAAAACCCCTAGTTGGGATTTTTCAACACCTGATTTGGCCAAAAAATGAAGAAGTTACACCTCCTGGAAGTTTTTCCCTTCAAGCTTGTTGTACCTGCTTGCCAAAACGCACCTATGAATGATCAACCCGGCTCCCGCGGAGTTTCTGGACCTAAAACCTGGCACACGCGTGCATCCTGCAAAACGAGGCAATTTGTCAAACCGTTACCGAGATTAGCGCCCCCTTGGGTGGAGGTGTTGGTTGCATGGGGGGCATGTGGCCACGTCCCAGCGCCTAATCTAGGCTTCGTGGCTAACCGTACCTAAAAATTTCGCCAACGGTCATGTGGAAAGATTGCACATTGTAAAGACCCATGCCAAAGATTAAGTGTAGGGTCATGGTAACGATCATATGGTAGTGTATGCGCCCAAGCTAACCGGGGCTAAACTCCTTGCAAACAAAACCGCATCCAAAGTGTATAGCAAAGAGTCGTATGTGAAACGGTATGAACCGCGGGCTTAAACAAACACGGGTTAACTAACGTATACCAAAAATCCCACGCCAACACATAAAATGGAGGGTCATATGCAATGGTTCTATGCAATGTGTGTCGGGGGCTGGTGCTAGGCCCCAGCCTTTTACTCCGCAGAAAATACATTAATACAAGTTTAATTATTTCATTCAACCCATAGTTGTTAAAATTATCGTGGGAGGGTTGGTAGCCCGACCCTGCCAAGACTCTTCCTCCATGCCCAGAGGTCGCGACTTCGACTCTTGTGGATTCCCATACCATTTTACCACTGCCAACCTATGGAGGGGTGCCACGTGGCAACCCACGACTGAGCCATGTGGTACCATTACATTCGCCCACCAAAAGACATGTGTCAAATGATGATTCGACCACGTCTGTCACACATGCCTAGTCAGCATGCCACTCCTCTGCCACATCACTGTATGGTCGTACGACCTGTACGCTCAGTTGCCACGTCAGCATTGTACGAAATGTATGAACTGCACAGTCATCAAAAATTTTGTCTGATTGGCAAAATGAACAGAACGTGATATCTTGTTCATATGACGTTCGTTTAAGCCCGTTCAAGTTGCGTTGGGTTCGTAAGGACGAGGCCTACGCACACGTATGTTTTGAATCGATTATGAGCACTTTTATTTTTGAGAAAAATTTGATCCCATGGATCAGCGATTCAAGAAACCTCATCAGAATTTTCATTTGAAACTCCATGCCAAAGGACATACAATTAAAAACAATTGTGGATCACATCAAACTTTCTCTTATAAACCTCCAAGGGAATTTTTGTCATGTGGTCAGGGAACGCAATTCAACGATAGATGAAATGGCCAATATGGCAATTGGAAAATCCCAAGGTCTCATGAGGGCGGGTGGCATCAAGTCCCTTATCCCCCCTCTGTAATGTGTATGCCCCCTAAGACTATTCCCTTCCATGGCGGCCTTAGGAATTCTTCATGGCACACTCAAAATCCCACGCACGTTAACTCAGGGAGAACACGTGCACAGTGCCACCTTACCATGCATGCACAACACCTTGAGTTTATTAAGCACGTGGGCATTGGGATCGTTAACTCATAGTGATATCTCGACCCTATGTGAAGTCTAGCATCTAGTACCATCACAGGGGCATTGAAATGGATCTATCCCCTAAAGCCATAGCCTCAACTCATGAAAATGAACGGTCGGAGCAGTGGGAAATGGTAATTTGAGTTGCATTCGTCAGCCTGATAATGGAACCAGCGATCAGGGACGAGTGAAACTGCCTCCTTCTCCAAGTACATTTTGGATTCAATGTTGGATATTATCAACACAATACACCAGGCATTGTCATGATGGCCAGCGAAGGTGGCAAAAATGATAAATTAAGAAATAGTTGCATCACCTTGATCCATTGTAACAGCCCAAATTGATTAATTTTATCATAGTTTTTAATTTAAATTTAATTAAATATTAAAATATATTAATGAGTATTTTATTATTTTATTATTAAAAGGTGGGTGAGGTAATTAATGGGGGGATGAGGCTGTTGGGGAATTAATGGAGGGATAAAGTTGTTGGGAATTAGCGAGGGGGATTTGAGAGAGGATGATAAGGAAGAAGGGAGGACTTGGAAAAAAGAGCTCATTTATGTTTGGAGGATTGTTGAAATTCTGAAAGATAGAGGAGGAGGAGGAAATTGGGAGAATATTTTTGGGGACTCTCACAAGGCACTGTTGTTGCTAGGAATTTTGGGCTCGGGGGCCAAGAAGCCGCAAGGATTCCTAGAGCTAGAGAGCCAAAGAGGTTGTTCCTAGTTGACTGGGAGGTTAATATTTAGTCTAGGCAAGAACAAGAACAAGATCAAATAGAAAAGGGACTAGATAAACCAACCTCCAGGTGGAGGTATGTATTATGTTGTTGTTATCATTATTTTTTTGTTGTTGTTGATATTATTTTGTTATTATCATTATTATGTTATTACTGTTTACTCCTGGTTTATTCCAAGTATAGGAAAATCATTAAAAGAAATTCTAAACTAAATTTTAGAAAACTTTTAATTAGTTTGAGTCCTGAAAATAACCAGGCTCTACATATGGTATCAGAGCCCGGTTTCAAAACTGAAACCAGGGCTTGACCACCCACATAAATTGACAAAACAAGACTGTAGGATTTCAATTGGCAAGAACAGAAACTATATGCAAAATATGTGTATTACAAGCAATAAAGTGAATTGGAAGGAATTGCAGGTATCGGACGCGGGAACCCTCACGGTAAAACCGTTATGCATATTGGACCGTAGGGTCCGACAGCTCAGGTACCGTCTAGTAAACCAAGTCAAGGTCCAGTGGGACAAGTATAGCCCAGGATCTGCTACTTGGGAGGATGTCGAGACCTTACGAAGAGATCATCCCTCACTTTTTTGACCACCTTGAGAATATGTTTTCTCGAAGGTTGGGTTTATGTAATGCCACCTTTTGACTAAGACAACTAGAATTACCTAAGGCCTAACCACCTTTATTTTCTATTCATTGTGAGACTATTAATGATACACTTGATCTTTTAAGATGTATGAACCTATGTGAATGTCAATCCTATGAATGTTTAATGTTATTTGAATGATGATGGATATTATGCAATCTATTATGTGAATGTCAATTCTATGAATGTTTAACATTATTTGAATTATGATGAATATTATGCAATCTATTCTAACTTGAAAAATTTAACATTTAAAGTTGTTGGTACATGGATACCGAATTGAGATTATGGTTAAATGCATTTACATAATGATAACGCATAGATATGAATGAGTTTGTGTTATTGACTAATATGCAGGTCAATAGGCTATAAAATAGCCAGAGAATAATGATGATAAAAGGTTGATGTTAAACTATATGGTATGAATCTTTTGTATGTTAAACTATGTTGGTTCGAATGCATTGTTATGATATGTGGACCAATGCAGGTTTTTCAAGTGGTGAGACTACCTAAAAACTGAATATATGATGACAAAATTCCCAGCAACACAGTGCCACTGTATATTTCATGGTAGGGTGTGGACCCTAGTCCTATTAGGAGGGGTGGAGGCATTTCCTATCGTGTATCCTCTGAAACATGGAGTCATGGGAGGACGGTGTTAGCTCACGCTCCCCTAGATGTGTGATGATGGCTGTCAGTTGTCTGCTAGGGAAGCTTGGTCAAAAGAGTTGACACTTCCGCTTACAGGTTCTATTTGGAGTTAGGTCAATATAGTTGACGCTCCAAGATAGTCCAGCAGAGGAAAGATAGGGATGGAAGATGGAAGTAAGTTAAGGAGAAAGGATGAATAGAAGTAGTTGAGAGTGTGTGGAGATTTCACCTTATAGAAGTTCTTGATTAACTATTTTTGAAAAAAGAAGAATAAAAAATATATATATATATATATATATATACTTAACTAAACTACAATTATTTAAGTAAATGTTGTTTGGTTCTAAATTATTGTAATTGAGGAATTTCGTGAACATTTTAAATAGTTTACTATCTTTTATGAAATGAATGGTATCGTTGATTGGATTGGACGCATACAAGAATTACTTTATGTGTGATAATTATTTTTATTAGTACATGTATGAGTCTTGTATGTGCTAGCTACACATGTACACTAGTATGTACAAGTGTTTTAAATTGATGATGTTGATTATTTGTTGCGGATGTATGAATCGTGTGTCGTTACCCTTGTATTGTAAATAACTCTAACTTTGAGACGAAGTTTATTGAAGGGTGGGTGTATGTAACAGCCCAAATTGATTAATTTTATCATAGTTTTTAATTTAAATTTAATTAATTATTAAAATATATTAATGAGTCTTTTATTATTTTATTATTAAAATGTGGGTGAAGTAATTAATGGAGGGATAAGGTTGTTGGGGAATTAATGGAGGGATAAGGTTGTTGAAAATTAATGAGGGGGATTTGAGAGAGAAGGATAAGGAAGAAGGAAGGACTTGGAAGAGAGAGAAGGATAAGGAAGAAGGAAGGACTTGGAAGAGAGAGCTCATTTATGTTTGGAGGATTGTTGAATTTCTGAAAGATAGAGGAGGAGGAGGAAATTGGGAGAATTGTTTTGGGAACTCTCACATGGCATTGTTGTTGCTGGGAATTTTGGACTCGGGGTCAGGAAACCGCAAGGATTCATGGAGCTAGGAGGCCGGAGAGGTTATTTCTAATTCGCTGGGAGGTTAATATTCAGTCTGGGCAAGAACAAGAACATGATCAAACAGAAAATGTACTACATAAACCAACCTACAGGTGGAGGCATGTATTATGTTGTTGTTATCATTATTCTTCTGTTGTTGTTATCATTATTATGTTTTTGTTGTTGATATTATTCTATTATTATCATTATTATGTTGTTATTGTTTATTCCTAGTTTATTCCAAGTATAAGAAAATCATTAAAAGAAATTCTAAACTAAATTTTAGAAAACTTTTAATTAGTTTGAGTCCTGAAAATAACCAGGCTCTACAGAGGCTCCACATCCATTCTTCGTCGGTTTGGTTTATTAAAATGTCCCAAAGCATAATCGTAGTCATCAGAGTCTCCTATGTTCTTAGAACAAAGCTTTTGTGTGGGACATCCTCTAGTCCCAGCCACTGTTAAAGGTCTTCACCCCCGCCCCCCTTGCCTCTCATCCCTTCCAATTGGTGAGAACGTGAAGGCAACACTGGAGAGTATAATGGAATCTCAAGCGTCAACACAGGAAAAGGAAATGGATCTCAATGACTCGAAAAATCAATAAATGATGTTTATTCGCATATGCGCTCTCAATTCAATCGTTTCCTTCACTCTAGACACTCTCGCCTAGCATCGAACTTTAATTGGGTAACTCCATGATGAAGTTGACACCCTCAGAAGATAGAATGAAGACTTGCAGTGGAGGCTGGAGCAGAGCAAGAGAGCCAAAGATTAGCAACCATATGCAGTTAGCGTTAGCATTGCTTCCGCAGCCTCAGTGGCTCCAATCCCGGACCTCAACGACTCGTTGGAGGAAGAACAAAACAATTAGACTTCCGTTATACAAAATGGAACTCGTAGCAATCACTAACTCTAGATATTAATACACGTTTTGCCTCTATGTATGTATCGTTGGTATATATTATTGTCTATACACAGTGCATAATAGCAATAGTATTAGATTTTGGAACAAGCATAAAACAATCCTAGAGTCTTGTTGGGAATCAGGCTTAGGTCAGCCTTTTTTGAAAAGATATGTAATTATGAACTTCTGTTTTGTATCTCAGTGGTCTTGACCACACCTTTATAATAGAAAAAATTATTAGTTTTTGTGAAAAAAAATATTATTGAAATATTTTTGTTATTTGTATTACTTTATAAATATCGTGTTAAGCATTGAAATAATTCCACATCTTGATGATGATGATGATTAACGTCCAATACATGTTTAGAAAATAAAAATAAAAAATTATAAAACATATTTTCCTTAATATAAATTTTTAATTATTTTTTATCAATATTATTTGTAAATATTTGCATTCTATTTATTCTATTTATTTAAATACATGATAAGAAAATAAAAATAAAAATTTAAAAAATAGATTCCTTAATATAAATTTTTAATTATTTGTTATCAATATTATTTTTAAATATCTATATATTCTATATATTTAAATACATGTTGAGAGAACAACAATATTTTTTTTTACAGAAACTCGTAAATTTTTCTATTATAAAGGTGTGGTCAAGACCACTGAGATATAAAAAGAGAATTTCAAAATTACATATATTTTCAAAAAACATTGCACTGAGCCTGATTCCCAACGAGACTTTAAAATTGTCTTATGTTTGTTCCAAAATCTAACACTAATGCACTTATGAACTGTATATAAACTGTAATAAATACCAGAAATACATATACATAGGCAAAACATATATTATTATCTAGAAATTGAGACTGTTACTGTAACACACCCATTATCATTATTTTTAAAAATTTTGGGGTCAATCTCCCATAATGACGAATCTCTAGAAACCCTCATTAGCGAAGTGCCAATCCCTGGTTCAATATCGGGATTCGGGGTTTCGAAAGTCAAAATTCATT
>ML782266.1:523831-534983 GCA_009831015.1 Picea engelmannii
CGCCCCTTTTTCAAGGTGCCCTCCACCACCATCGTGGTCTCTTTTCCGCACATCCCCTCTCAGCAGTTCTGCAATAATTCAATAATATTCAATCTATCATTTACATTCATTGACCTCTTCCTGCAGGTCCATTTACATCACATTCATACTTATGAGTTTTGCCATATTCCTTGGCCAGTTCAGTTATATTTACAATCTGGGGGAAACAGGGTGTTACAGCTACCAGTGCCATTTTGAAACCATGAGTCTAGTTGCTTTGTACTTCATCCAGTGGGTCGTTGAGGTCCGGGATTGTAGCCATTGAGGTTGCGGATGCAATGTGGACGTTGTATGCAAATGACAGTTGGTTTTTGGCTCTCTCGCTCTGCTCCAGTGTCTTCTGCAAATCTTCACTCTGACTTTTGAGGGCGTTAACTTCATCTTGGACTTGCCCGATTAAAGTTTGATGTTGGACCAAAGTGTCTAGTGCAAAGGAGACAGTTGAGTTGAGTGCACATAGACGAATAAACATCCTCTACTGATTTTCTGAATCGTTGATATCCAAATCACGGACCTTACCATGTTCTTGCGCTTGAAATTCCATTATGCACGTCGTAGTTGCCTTCACGTTCCCACAATTTGTATTGGTGAAGGGGAGGGACGAGAAGTAGGAAGAAAGTACATGCTGGAATGAGGAGATACGAAAGTAGTTGGTGCCAAAGGTCTTCCCACGAGAATGCTTTGCTCTAAAAGCACAGGAGGCTCTAAAAAACACGATTATGTTTTGTAGTTGGTTTTCAGAGCCTCATGTGCTTTTAGAGCAGAGCACCCTCGTGGAACGACCTTTGGCAACGTTTTACCATACCAAACCAACTGAGAATGGTTCATCATGACACCTTTGTTTCACGATTTAACCTTTCTGCCACCTTTATTGCTCATCATGACAATACACGGTGTATTATGTTAGTAATATCCAAAATTAAAACCAGAATGTCCTTGAAGAAGGACCAAATTCGCTCGCATCCATTTGTTTGCTCCACACTCAAGCTCATGTCTGCAACTCGAATTACCATCTCTCACTACATAGGTCATGCATTTCCACGCTTTGAGGTTATGGCCATAGAGGCTAGATCCAATCCTACGCTCATGTGATGGTACAAGTGATAGTACAAGACGTGAGACTTTGAACAGAATCAAGATCTCATCGATGAATTAACGACTCGGATGCCCGCATGCTTATTTAACCCAAGGTGTTGTGCATGCATGGTGAGTTGGATAACTCCTTTGACACGCGTTTTCATTAAAAAGACATGCAAAGGGTGTTGCGGGCGTCGTAGATTTGTCCTTAGGTCGTCGAGAAGGAGCTTAGACTTAGGGGGCTTGCTCATTACAAAAGGGTTAGGAGACTCTGTACCACCAACCCACATGAAACCTTGGGCCTTGCATATTGCCAAGTTGGCCATTTCATTTGCAGTTGTGTTGTGTTGCCTAACCACATGATAGAAGTTCACTTGGAAGTTTCTCAAAGAAAGTCTAATGTGGTCCACTATTTTCTTTAAACGTGTATCTTTCGGTATGGAGTTTCAAATAAAAATTCTGATCGGGTTTTTTGAATCGCCAATTATATTGAAACTTGTGATTTGTCTCTGCTTCACTAGTTGGATGCACTGCACTGATATAATAGCATACTTTGTTGCCGTGTTGTTAGTGGTGATTCCTAAATTAACTTTGTATATAAAGTACTATAAAAATATTATCCTTAATATAATTTTTTTATTATTTTTTATCAATATTATTTTTAAATATCTACATTCTATGTATATTATTTAAAGAATATATAGTTATTTTTATATATTATTTTTAAATCTTAGACATTCTATATAATCTAATTAAAAAATAAATATTTAAACACTATAAGAAAATAAAAATTATAAAAACATTTTATTAAACTATTTTTTCATTAATATTATTTTCAAATATACATAATGATAAGAAAAAACATTTAAATATATGTTAAGAATATAAAAATAGAAATTATAAAAATATTTTCTTTCAAAAAAAAATTTATCAATGTTATTTTAAAATATCCACATTCTATAAAATTTAATATCCACATTTTTTAATAATATATATTAAAAAAATAAAAAATAAAATATTTTAGATTACAATGTATTGAGATAATAATAAACTTGAAGATCTTTTTGTCCTACTCCAACAAGTAACAACTACATATAGAAATTATTAATTTAATTTGTATTAATGATTATATGAATATATTTAACACAATATTGAAAATTTAGCATTTATAAAGATTCGATTAAAAAATGAGAAACAAAATTGAAAATACATATATCAAGTTTTAACAACTTTCAAAAATTAAATTTTACATTATATAAACTTCAAACATCTTTTTAAATTTGAAGCATTATTTTTGTTCCTTGGAAAAAGTTAAATAGTGATACTCTTGCAATTTGGAAATACAATAAAAATCAATGATATGTTTGGTTGATAGCAATAACAAACTAGAGCAAATGCAGATATTGTTTTATTCTACTTTCATGTTTAGTGAGGGCTTAAAGAAAAACACGCATGCATTAAAATGTTTTCATATCCACAACAATAAAATGAGTAGTATTAAATTTTTACTTAATAATATTTAATGTAGTTTAGTTTTTGCTTTATAATAATATTTTAAATAAATATAATGAAAATATTTGTAATAAATTATGTATTTGTAATAATGGAATAAAAATATTTACATTTTAATAATTTTAATCATATCCTCAACTATAAAATGAGTAGTATTAAATTTTTACTTAATAATATTTTAAATAAATATAATGAAAATATTTGTAATAAACTATGTATTTGTAATAATGGAATAAAAATATTTACATTTTAATTTAATAGAATTTTAATTTAAAGCTCTCTATTTTTAAACTAGTTCTCAAGTTTTCATTTTCTTGATGTTGAAGTTCCCAAAAAGCTCTCAAATTCCCAAAACAGTTCTCAACCAATTATGGGTGTTCCTTACTAGTTCCCAAGCTCCGGATTCCCATGCAACTATAAATTATATCCCCTTTCTATATATTCTATATAAATTTAAACCTTTTTATATGTTTTATTTTAACATAATTAGAATTAAACATAGAGAAATGTAAATAGAATTTAAATAAAGATAGAGAAGGCCTTACATACCTCTAAATAGGATTAAAATTTGAATTTTATTTAATTAAAATTTAAATAGAGATAAAAAAAAGAATTACACATTTTAGGAGATTAAAAATTCAATAAACAATATTCTAATTAAATATAACTTGATTATTATCTATTTAAATTAAATAAGATTAAAATTTGAATTTTATTTAATTAGAATTTAAATAGTGATGGAGAAAAAATTACATACCAATTAAAAATATCCAATAAACAATATTTTAATTAAATACAATTTAACTATAGAAAAAATCAAATAAATAATAGTTTATTAAGTTTTTAGAATATTAAGAACTAGTGAGACATGTAAACAAGTTTTTAAATAGAATTAAAATATGAATTCTATTTTAATTAGAATTTAAATAGAGAAAAGAGTATACATCTTTTCTCTGGAGAAAAAATATTATAAAAAAAATTCAATAAACAATTCTAATTAAATATAATTTAAATATAGAAAAATAAAATAAATAATATTTTATTAAATTTTATAGGAAATCAAAAATTAAAAGAATCCAATAAACAATATTCTAATTAAATATAACTTAATTATAAACAATTCTAATTAAATATAACTTAATTATAAAAAAATCAAATAAATAATATATTTTTTTTTAGGAAATCAAAAATTAAAAGAATCCAATAAACAATATTTTAATTAAATACAATTTAACTATAGAAAAAATCAAATAAATAATATTTTATTAAGTTTTTAGAATATTAACAACTAGTGAGACATGTAAACAAGTTTTTAAATAGAATTAAAATATGAATTCTATTTTAATTAGAATTTAAATAGAGAAAAAGTATACATCTTTTCTCTCGAGAAAAAATATTAAAAAAAAAATTAATAAACAATTCTAATTAAATATAATTTAAATATAGAAAAAATAAAATAAATAATATTTTATTAAATTTTGTAGGAAATCAAAAATTAAAAAAATCCAATAAACAATATTCTAATTAAATATAACTTAATTATAAACAATTCTAATTAAATATAACTTAATTATAAACAATTCTAATTAAATATAACTTAATTATAAACAATTCTAATTAAATATAACTTAATTATAAACAATTCTAATTAAATATAACTTAATTATAAAAAATCAAATAAATAATATATTTTTTAGGAAATCAATAATTAAAAGAATCCAATAAACAATATTCTAATTGAATATAACTTAACTAAAAACAATTCTAATTAAATATGACTTAACTATGGAAAAAATCAAATAAATAATATCTTATTAAATTTTGTAGGAAATTTCAATTTCCTCAATCCAATAAACAATATTCTAATTAAATATAACTTAAATAAACAATATTCTAATTAAATATAACTTAAATATAGAAAATATTATATTTTAATAGAATTAGAATTAAACGAGAGAAATGTAAATTGAATTTAAATAAAGATAGAGAACGAATTACATACCTCTTTATATTAAATATGATTAAACAATATTCTAATTAAATATAACTTAATTATAAACAATTCTAATTAAATATAACTTAATTATAAAAAAATCAAATAAATAATATATTTTTGTAGGAAATCAAAAATTAAAAGAATCCAATAAACAATATTCTAATTGAATATAACTTAACTAGAAACAATTCTAATTAAATATGACTTAACTATAGAAAAAATCAAATAAATAATATCTTATTAAATTTTGTAGGAAATCAAAAATTAAAACAATCCAATAAACAATATTCTAATTAAATATAACTTAAATAAACAATATTCTAATTAAATATAACTTAAATATAGAAAATATTATATTTTAATAGAATTAAACAGAGAGAAATGTAAATTGAATTTAAATAAAGATAGAGATGGAATTACATACCTCTTTATATTGAATATGATTAAAATTTGAATTTTATTTAATTAGAATTTAAATAGAGATAGAGAAAGAATTATACATTTTAGGAGATTAAAAATTTAAAACATCTAATAAATAATATTCTAATTAAATATAACTTGATTATTATTTAAATTAAATAAGATTAAAATTTGAATTTTATTTAAATAGAGATAGTAAAAGAATTACACATCCCTTTATTTATTTAAATTAAATAAGATTAAAATTTGAATTCTATTTAATTAGAATTTATCTATTTAAATTAAATAAGATTAAAATTTGAATTCTATTTAATTAAAATTTAAATAGAAATAGAGAAAAAATTACAATTAAAAATAAAAAAATATCCAATAAATAATATTTTAATTATAGAAAAAAAAAATCAAATCAATAATATTTTATTAATTTTTTTAGAAAATCTGCAACTAACTAGTAAGACATGTACACAAGTTTTTAAATAGAATTAAAATTTGAATTCTATTTAATTAGAATTTAAATAGAGAAAAAATTACACATCTTTTCCCTCGAGATTAAAAATTAAAAGAAAAATCTAATAAACACTATTTTAATTAAAAATAACTTTACTATAGAAAAAATCAAATAAATAATATCTTATTAAATTTTTTTAGGAAATCAAAAATTAAAAGAAAAATCTAATAAACAATATTCTAATTAAATATAACTTTACTATAGAAAGAAACAAATAAATAATATCTTATTAAATTTTTTTTTAGGAAATCAAAAGTTAAAAGAATCCAATAAACAATATTCTAATTAAATCAAATAAATAATATTTTGTTAAATTTTGGGGGATATCAAATAAATACTATTTTATTAATTTTTTAGGAAATAAAAAATAAAAAATTCCAACAAACAATATTCTAATTAAATATAATTTAACTATAAAAAAAATCAAATAAATAATATTTTATTAATTTTTTTTTTAGAAATTAGCAACAAGTGGAAAATGTACACAAGTAACTCATATTAGCAACTAGTGGGACATGTACACAAGTGACACATGCTAGACATGCCAACATGGCATTTCGTACAACACACAAAGCTAGTCAAGAGTTTCAAAGCTATAACTTCACATAATGGAAGCACACAAATCTAATCAAGGGTTAGTGAGAAATGTACACAGGTGCCACATGCTAGCAACTAGTGGGACATGTACACAAGTGACACATGCTAGGCATGCCAACATAACATCTCTTACAGCACACAAAGCTAGTCAAGGGTCTCAAAACTGTGACTTCACATAATGGAAGCACACAAAGCTAATCAAGAGTTTCATACCAGTGACTTCACATAACAACAGCACACAAAACTAGTTGAAGATTTCAAAGCAGCACACAAAACTAGTTAAAGGTTTCAAACCTGTAACTTCACATAACTAATTGTTCTACATAAACAATATACCATTTACAGTTCTACATAAACAACATTTAAATTTAAATAGAGATTAAAAAATTTAAATAAATAAATATTATTCTATTTAAATTTAAATTAAAAATAAAAATTACAAATCTTCAAATTTTAAATAAATAAATATTATTCTATTTAAATTTAAATTGAAAATAAAAATTACAAATCTCCCTTTCAAAATTACTCAAAAAAAATTTAAATAAACTTTAAAAAATATAATAAACAATATAACAAAAACATTAAGGAATAAACTGAAAATTTAAAAAAATCAAATAAATAACATAATATAAACAAAATTTAAATAAACTTAAAAAAAATTAAATAAACAAAATAAATAAATTTAAATAATCAAATAAACAATATAAAAAACAAAATTTAAATAAACTTAAAAAAATCAAATAAACAATATAATATAAATTTTTAAAAATCAAATAAACAATATAATATAAACAAAATTTAAATAAACTTCAAAAAATTAAATAAACAAAACTTAAATAAACTTAAAATAAGTCTTAGTGGACATTAAAAATTACAAATCTCCCTTTAAAAATCCAAAACTATTGAAAAAATTTAAATAAATTTAAAAAAAAAAAAAAACAATATAATATAAACTATTGAAAAAATTTAAATAATTTAAAAGAATCATAAACAATTAAAAGAATTACAAATTTAAATAAAAATAAAAATAAATTACAAATCTCTTTTTCAAAACTATAATTAAATTAAAAAATCAAATAAATAATATAATATAAACTCATTTTCAAAACTATTCAAAAACTTTAATTAACTTAAAAATAAACAATATAACAAAAATGATTGTTATACTCCCCATAACTTAAAAATAAACAATATAACATAAATAGAATGATTGTTATTCTCCCTGCCCAGATTCAATTCCTATAAAAATTCCTCCCCACCTAGACTCAATTTTGGGTAGAATGACATTAAATTCAATTCCTATGAAATGACATTAAATTCATAATGTTACATCAAATTTTCTAGAAATCTCAGGTCTAATCTGTTGAGAGATCTGATAACATAGAAAGCTTGTTATCTTTGAAGATAGACCTCTGAATAGAGACAGAGTTTGTTCAAGTATTTTACAGAATCTGGGAGAAATAAAAGTACGACATAACAAGAAGGAAATGAAGATTGATAGACCACCCTTTACTCTTTGGGACCGGGCTGTGGATTTTTTTGATGGTGCTTCACAAGAAAGGGGGGGGATTTGCGGAGCAGGAGCTGTTTTAAAATGCCCAATGTTGGGTACTTTTAGAATCAAAATGAAATGTGGCAGTGGCTCCTAATACCAAGGTTGAACTTCTAGCATTGTGGTGTATTTTATACTTTGCTCATTTTAAAAAAGTAATAAGGCTGCAGTTGATAGGTGACTCAAAAGTGAGTATTGACTGGTTTAATAATGCAAACAATCTACCTGTGGTTTCATTGCAGCCCTGAATGAAAAAGATTATAGATCTCAGCAGGAATTTCACATAGCTTAAAGCTCAACATATTTACAGAGAATACAAGAAGAAAGCTGATCTACTTTCAAAAGCAGCATTTAACTCTTGAAGAAAATGGTTATATTTTGCAATGGTTAAATAAGGACAAGCAGAATTTTTTTGACAGATGAGACATATAGCCTAACTACACAGTTCATTGGATAAAGACATTTTTTTATCGATTTAAAGAATAAATTTTTTCTGAAGACTCTATAAAAGAGCTTCCTGGCTCTGTCTGTTTGACAAGATATGATATAATCTCGTATTGCAGCAGCAAATGATGAGAAATTCTGAACTTCAAAAAGTTTTTGTAACAGATTATTTATATTCCTTAATATAAGTCATTTTTATTATGAAAAAAAAAAATATATTGTAATAGCTAAAAATAGCTTTATATTATTTTAAGGAATTTAAAAATACACAATATAACATAAACAGTTAGCTTTATATTATTTTAAGGAATAATTGTTATCTTCTCCATTTAAATTCAATTTTCCTATAAAATGACTAAATTCATCACGTTACATTAAGTTCATAACGAATATATTGTAATAATTAAAAATAGCTTTATATTATTTTAAGGAATTTAAAAATAAACAATATAACATAGACAGTTAAGGAATAATTGTTATCGTCCCCATCTAAATTCAATTTTCCTATAAAATGACATTAAATTCATAAAGTTACATTAAGTTCATAACAAATATATTGTAATGATTAAAAATTACTTTATATTATTTTAAAGAATTTAAAAATAAACAATATAACATAAATAGTTAAAGAATGATTGTTATCCTCCCCACCAAATTCAATTCCTATAAAATGACATTAAGTTCATAATGTTACATTAAGTTCATAACAAGTATATTGTAGTTCTTAATGTTACATTAAGTTCATAATGAGTATATTGTAATGATTAAAAATTGTTATATATTATTTTATGGAATTTAAAAATAAACAATATAACATTAACAGTTATGAAAAAGATGTTGCCGTCCTAATACACACTTGCCAACTTGAGCTAAGTCCAACTCACTTAGTGTGTCCTCGGAGACACAATGTCTAGGTTCTTAGTCCACAGTGTCACCTTGACTAGAACCTCTTCCTTCTAGGCTTTACTCCTAGGGAAGCCAAGGGGGGTAGTCCCTAGTTACTAAGTTAATTTTAGTTTTAATGTTCTAGGAGTTAGTTTTAATTTGTTAAAAGGCTAAAGGGGAAAACTAGCCTAAGATGCTAAGACAGCAATGCAGAGTGCAAGTCTAATCTATATGTGAAGCAGCCCTTTCCCTAAGTCAACCACCCTTAAACCTTAGTTGACCCCATTGCCCAACCTTAGGCACTAGTCTTAGTTCATAATAAGTATATTGTAATGATTAAAAATTGTTATATATTATTTTATGGAATTTAAAAATAAACAATATAACATAAACAGTTATGAAATGATTATTATCCTCTCCTCACCCAGATTCAATTCCTACAACATAAAAGGAATGATTGTTATTCTCCCCACCCATATTCAATTCCTATAAAATGACATTAGTTCATAATGTTACAATGTTACATTAAGTTCATAACAAGTATAAACAATTAATGAATGATTGTTATCCTCCCCACCCAGATTCAATTCTTATAAAATGACATTAAATTCAATTCCTATAAAATGACATTAGTTCATAATGTTACAATAGGTTTACATTAGGTTCATAACTAATATATTATAATGGTTAAAAATTGCTATATATTATTTTATAGAATTTAAATATAAACAGTTAAGGAATGATTGTTATCCTCTCACCAAAATTCAATTCCTATAACATAACATTAAATTCAATTCCTATAAAAATAACATTAGTTCATAATGTTACATTAAATTCATACTGAATATATTGTAATCACTAAAAATTCCTTTATATTATTTTAAAACTACTATAAAAATAAAATAAAATAAACTCTCAAAAATGAAATGTTACATTAAATTCATAATAAATATATTATAATCACTAAAAATTTATTTATATTATTTTAAAACTACTATAAAAACAAAATAAAATAAACTCAACTCAACTCCCAAAAATGAAATGTTACATTAAATTCATAATGAATATATTATAATAACTAAAAAATTCTTTATATTATTTTAAAATAACTATAAAAACAAAAATAAAATAAACTCAACTCTCAAAAATAACATTAAATTCAATTTCTATAAAATGACATTAATTCATAATGTTACATTATCTCTCAAAAATGGCATTAAATTCAATTCCTATAAAATGACATTAGTTGACATTATTTCACAATGTTACATTATCTCTCAAAAATGACATTAAATTCAATTCCTATAAAATGACATTAGTTCATAATGTTACATTAAATTCATAATGAATATATTCTCAAAAATGACAATAAATTCAATTCCTATAAAATTCATAATGAATATATTCTCAAAAATGACAATAAATTCAATTCCTATAAAATGACATTAGTTCATAATTTTACATTAAATTCATAATGAATATATTCTCAAAAATAACAATAAATTCAATTCCTATAAAATGACATTAGTTCATAATTTTACATTAAATTCATAATGAATAATTTTACATTAAATTCATAATGAACATATTGTAATGACTAAAAATTCCTTTATATTATTTTAAAACTACGATAAACACAAAATAAAATAAACTCAACTCTCATTTATATTATTTTAAAACTACGATAAAAACAAAATAAAATAAACTCAACTCTCAACTTTAGGGTAAGTCAACTTAAGTTCATAATTTAGGATAACTTAACTTAAGTTCATAATTTAGGATAACAAAATAAAATAAACTCAACTCTCAACTTTAGGGTCAGTCAACTTAAGTTCATAATTTAGGATATTGTAATGGCTAAAAATAGCTTTAACTACGATAAAAACAAAATAAAATAAACTCAACTCTCAACTTTAGGGTAAGTCAACTTAAGTTCATAATTTAGGATAACTTAACTTCAGTTCATAATTTAGGATAACAAAATAAAATAAACTCAACTCTCAACTTTAGGGTAAGTCAACTTAAGTTCATAATTTAGGATAACTTAAGTTCATAATTTAGGATATTGTAATGGCTAAAAATAGCTTTATAGAAAAAAAAGAAAAAAATAAAAAAAAATAAA
>ML782267.1:0-13125 GCA_009831015.1 Picea engelmannii
TTCATTCTAGGAATGGAGATTAAAAGAGATCATGCAAGCAGGAAACTCTGTTTGAATCAAAGAAAATATGTTGAGATGATATTGCAAAGGTTTAATATGCATGGAAGTAAAATGGTCAAGGTTCATTTTCCTATAGGTGTAAATTTATCTACAAATTAGTGTTCCAAGACACAGGAAGAAGAAGAGGACATGCCCCATGTTTTGTATTCCAATGCAGTTGGAAATTTGATGTATGCAATGGTATGTACTAGACTGGACATTGCACATGCAGTGAGAGTTTTGATTAGGTATATGTCAAAACCAGGGAAGGAGCATTAGACAACAATAAAGAGGGCCTTTGGGTATTTGTGTGGCACTACCAATTATGGATTGTGCTACCAAGGAAGACTGAGATTGGATAGAGTGGTGGACATACATGGATTTGTTGATGCAAACTCAGCTAAAGATATGGATCACAAAATATCTACAAGTGGGTATCTGTTTAACCTATTTGGAGGAGCAATCAGTTGGATGAGCAAAAGACATGTTGTAGTGGCACTCTCAACTACAAAAGTTCAATATATGGAAACCACTCATGCAATCAAGGAAGAAATATGGTTACAGAGACTGTGTTTAGGTATTAGGTTGGTACAACAAGCAGTGATATTATATTGTGATGGTCAGAGTGCAATCTTTCTGGAAAAGAACCCAGCTTATCATTCTAAGACAAAGCATATTGATGTTCAATATCACTTTGTGCGAGACATGGTTGAAGAAAAGAAAGTGTTGTTGGAAAAGGTTGACACTTTGAAGAATTTTGGAGATTCATTGACAAATTCTTTGAGCATATAAAAGTTCTCCAGGTGTAGAGTAACAATGGGCATTGCTTCCCTCGATTGTTGACTATATAATCATGTGGAACCCTGGATGCAAATAAAACAACAAGTGGGAGAATGTTGGGTATGTGTTATATTCTTTGCATGTGTGTTTGTGGGCATGTTATATTTGACAACTACATCTGATGATCCCTCTAGTAGTGCTCTTTGTGTTGTGTGCGCTGGGTGCTTCCTAGGGGGGGCAAGGTATGGCCCACCAAATTTTTTTTGGGGGCGTTTTTTTTCTATTTTTAGCAGTTTTCTAAATTAATCTCGGATTAGGGGATTAAGGTTTTGGTATCTACGGAATACCTAAAAACATTGTATATATATTGTATGGTGAATGGTGAAATTAATACAATAAAGAGTTGAAAGGTTTTTTCCCAGTTAAGGGGTTCCAGTAAAAATATTTGTGTACTATGTGTATGAGCCATTGATTAATTTTATTTTTTCTTAAGAATCTATATGCAATTATTTACTTCATGGGTTTAAAAATTACAACTACCATCGACACAAGGGAGAAATTTAACTAATCAAATGTCAATAATGAAAACACATGTCAAGCGTGAAGGAACACCACCGATAACGAAAATGATTCCAAAGGTATAGGAAAAACCTGTCATAAAAAATATGTTAGGATGTCAAACAATGAAAAGGATCATCCAATAAAGGATAAATGATACTCATCCTTGTTGGATGTGACATAACTGCCAATCAGGATAATGACTACCAAGGTGCTCTACTTATAGTTCATTTGTAGATAATGTGTCAAAGACGATACTAGATGACCTCGTGAAAATAAGAGAAATGATGTCTCTATTACCTTAATGCAAAGTTATATCTCGATAAGATCAATATGAAATAACCATGTACCATATTCCTATTGTTGGATCAAGGGTACGACTAAATCAAAGTGTTGTAGGATAATTTTACCTTGTAGGAGTTACCTCCCTTAGGATCTTCCTAGACCTATGAAATAATAGATACACAAATAATAGAATTACCTATATCTAAATTACACATGAATAAATCTATGAGATAATGGAATAAGAAACCTACTTGGTAATTCGACTGTTGTCCCTGCATGCTACTTGGTTTTTCACTCTTTCGAATATGTCTGTCTCATTCATGAAAACACAAATGGAAATACAAATGCATTTCTGTTTCCATGTGTGGATTATCACACATGGAAACACAAATGCATACCTTTCACAAGATCAAATATAAGATGTATGAATTAATATCAAATCTGATAATATAACATGAAAACATGGAAATATTAACTCTCTACAAGGAACATAATAACCACATACAACCAAATAGAGGGGAAAGTCATGTGCATATTCTATTAATAAAATTAGAATATTACAATCAAATGACTTGATGAAGCTCTTCCCAATATCCTTTCCTAAGCTCTATGATCATTTTGACAATATAAATGTACTCTTTATTTTCCTTCCCTTTTCCCATGAGAGACCCTCAATATAGAGGATGATAGAGATTCGATGGGGGATAAATATAGAAACTAAAAATAAAAATATTCTTGATGTTGTATTACAATAAATATAGAATTTGATCCCATATCTTTGTAACCAATACTAATTGGCGAGTAACAGACCAGATCACACTCTGCATTCTTGTAGTTTGTGTCCGATCATGACTTGAAAGAGAGAAACTCACGACCAACAATTTTGGGTCACAAGCTGTAAAGAAGAAACCTATGAACATGAAAAAGAATGTTGAAATGTCAAGGGAAAAATGGCATAACTCAAGGTCTCAACCTCCTAACCTCTAGATTATGTACATCATGTAATCAGGTGACAAATAGCTATATATAACACAAAGTAGAATACTCAATGATAATATATGAGGAGACACAACATAAGATGAATCAAGACTTTCTTATCTCTCCTTAGGATACTCATTGTAACGGCACAATGCTTCAATAACATGACAAATGGGATCCCCATCTAGGTTCACTCTAATGATAGACACAAAGGATCGACATGTGATATATAGACATTCAAATTTTGACCTAAGAAAAGAACTAGTGGACAACCATTTATTCATGAAAGGAAGACACACACGACACTACCACAGGTGATATAACTAGGAAAAAACTAATGACAATTATACAAATACTGAAGAAAATAACTGAAGGAAAAAGTAGATTGTTGTCCTAAAATCTACAAAAAATCAACAAGATAAACTACAGAAATGACAAGCAAAAAAGGAAAAAGGACCTACCATAGACCCGGAAGTTTTTCCTCAAAGCTACCATTGTTAAATTATGATACTAAAAATACCAATGTAACCATGCAAGAAAATTATCAGTTTGATGGGAGAGTTAAATAAAGTCAACCTTCTAGGGGGACCAATTGTGAAATCTCATATGACCCAAAGTTGCCTTGATGTATTTTCTAGTGAAGGCATATTTGAAGGCTATTGGTTGATTGTAGGTTGTTTATTGGGATATAGAACATGGTATTTCAACAGTAATAAGAGTGAAGGCATGAGAGCCAAAACTCTCATAATATATCTGCTGAAATACTTCAATCATCCTGAGCTCAACTAGGTCATGATGAACTTTGATATCTAGGTTCTAATCAAACATAGGATCCTACTAAGGAACAAGATCAGGTTGATGGACCATAGGTAAAGTGTAAGGTATATCATCCTCTATTTGAACCAAAAGTGGATCCTCCTACTGTAATGGTATCTAATTAGGCTATTCTTGGACCATTGCTATGATAGGAAAGGATGAAGCACCTCCTAGGATGGGCATGAATTAAATCCCTTATCGACTAATATTTACTTGGTTAATTTGTTGTTCCTCCTTGAAACTTTTAATCCTCTTGAAAATTTTCATCTTTAGTAATTGGAGGCACAAATGAACACTCTTGAGTATTCAAATATTCACCTTCATGTTATTGGAACTCTTCATGTGACTCAAATGGTCCAACTATTGGTTTCAGATCATCTAAACTCCAGCCATGATTATCCTTCTTATCTTTGGGAACCTAACATGGTGAAACTTATGGTTAATATTTAGGAATAAGGACTTCCTTCACTGCTTTAATAATTGGTAGTTGAAATTCATGGATCAGAATGAAACCATATGATGCAATACAATGCCTTTCTAACTTAATAACATCATCTTGGGCCACGTCCATATTTTGAGGTTTCTTATACCTCATAAAAATACAATAAATACAATAAAATGTCTCAAGATAATAATTTAAAGAATAAGAAAAAATAGGCCTTATAATAATAGGTATTTTATATGGAGCCTTAGAAAAATGAGCATTAAAATCAATGACAATATCATCCCCATTATTTTTAATATTATTAAAAGCATTAATTAAGGAAAATTTGTGTGATTTTTTCTCTCATCGTTCAATGAACTTTTCTTGAAATGAATCCCATATATCACTGGAGGAATCAGAAATGGATTTGTAACACATTCATATCACCCCCTCGAGTGTCAACACAAATATCCTCATCTCCACATCCTCATGTTCCACCTCAAAATCATCCAATTTTTTTAAAAATGTAGCCAAGTGTTCCTCAACTGATTCTCTTGAACTCCTTGCAAATAAAGGTAAGGATTTAAGAAATTTACATGTAGGTAATTTGTGAGGAAAATATGGAAATGAAACAAAATTTAGTGGGTCAAAAACATAGAATCTCAACCTTACTAGTGGCCTCACAACTACATTCATATTTTTAGTCTCACATAGAAAAAAGCACAACTGCTACCCTACTAGCTTGAGATGAAAATAAAACCAAAGGTGAAGGTTTCAAAGCTACACTCACCATAGTGTTCATTGAAAAGAACTTACAAAAGAACTCAATCTACTTACCAACTTCGAGGGGAGTTCCTGGTGAAAGACAAGATAGTCTTGTTGTGGGAAAAATATTAGATAGTGTTCCAGATTGGAACTACACCTTGTGAGGGAATCAAAACCAAAAAGTTTTCTTTTGTAATTTCCATAGTGGAGTCATCCTTGTATGATGTGGATTCGTCAGGTGAGTTAGAAAAAATAAACCAGTTAAATTAGAAAAACATTGATGTCATTGTTACCAAGGTTTGCATCCCTGACAACGATGCAAATTTGTTAGAACACTTTTCCATCCTCCAATTGTGTTGATAAATATAATATTTCAAATATGAAAAAATGGCTAATTAAAGGATGAAATCCTGAAATTGTCATGGGCTAGACCCCTCTCCATTTGGGATGGTGCTTTCCAGCATTAAGGAGGATTCCCTAGGGTGATTTGTTGTTGTCTTAAGGTTTGACTTTTTGAAAAATAAGACAAAACATAATGGCTATAATATCTTGTACAACATGTTAATTCCATCCAAAACACGGGGAAAATAATTTTTTTTTTTTCTTGGAGGGATCATGCAAGGTTAGTACAATAAAGAGAGAAGGAAAGAGGAAGAAAATACTCGAAATATCAATGAAAATCACAATCAATAGTAAGAAAATGACTAATCTAATTGTAAAATTCAAAAAATTACCATCAAGAAGAAAGGTTAGAACACAAAGACAAAACTTTTTTATTGATAGGATTGCAAGAGGGTTGGTTTTGCCACAATTGACAAGTCCATAACCAATACAATGATCAATTTTATCAAAGAAGAGTAACTAGTTGAAATAATGAGAGAAAGTACGCTAGTTGCTACTAAAATCCAACCGTAATAATGTATACCAATGTCTAATATATAGAGAGTATGGTGAACTTCCTAAGAGGAGAAGATGAGGACATGTGAATGAGTAATTTAGGAATTAATTCACATGAGGGAATAAGTGTGTGTGAGTAATGAACATGGATGAGTTTTGAGTGAGAGTGTATGCGCATAGTGAGTTAAATAATCACACATGTTATAATGTGAGGGATACTTAATTGAAGGAGTGGCGAATGTATGAGGATAAGAGGGAGTTAATGCATGGGAATTGAGATAATGGCAAGTGAAGTGAGGGATAACATGAGTTAAGTGAGGGAAAGGATAAGTTAAGTGAAGGTATGAGTGAGTTGAGTGTTTAGTTAACTAAAACATGTCAACAGATGCCAATTATGCATGCGCTAGCCAAGGAAGAGGAATTCACCCTATTTTAAGGGATTCCCCTATTTTTTAGGGATTTCCCTACTTTTTAGGGAATTATTGTTTAAAAGAAAATTAGGGTGAGTTTTGAGAAACTAGTGCATGGAAAGTGAAAATATGGAAAATGAGGAAAAGTTACTGAGACAATTTAGCCTTGACTGGCTAAATTTTTTCCAAGGAAGTGCCACCTCATTCTATGCACCCTCTCTTCTTGATGCCATGTAGATGCCACATCATATTGAAACTATTCCACATGTTGGAAAATGAGCCTGCCACTTGTCACATATGGATACCATCACCCCTACCATTTATAGAAACTGTTAAAAAGAAGGTATGACTCCTAAATTTTAGGAAACTGTAAAAAAAATTCAAGATGAATAGAAAAACACCACATGTCAACTGTCTAAAAATAGACACTGCTAAAAAGATAATGTGTTCACATGTCAATCATATCATACTGATAAGATTCAGTTTTCCAAGAGGCTTCCAAATCCGTAATTTGAATTGACATGCGAGCTCTAGTGCTCAACCTGCTAAAAATAGAAATATGTGACAAATCATCTTGGAAAAGGTCCAAAAGACTCAAAATGTCTCAAGGATCCATACTATGTGTTCAAAATATAAATTTGTGGGATGGAGCTAAACCTATTAAAATTAGAAAGTTTCTTCATGCTACCTGTAAAGTGCCATCAGACCTATAGTCATGCAAGGACCATGCCTGTATAATCAAAATTGATCCAAACTATAAAGTGACCCACTCAAACAATGTCTCCTAAAAAGTAGGGAAACATGTTGTATGTAAACATCTCTGTCAAATGCATGGAAATCCAAGCTATCTATAACTCTGAACAAAACAACCATGTACCGATCATATAGCTGTCTTTGATGGGAACCAGCCTCTAGCACAACACAAGTGCTAAATTTTGGGAGAATCTCATAATGCCAACCAAAATACTGCATGCTGGCTCTTAACCCTCAATATTTCGAAGGGTGGAAATCTACAGGGTTAACAATACCACACTAGAAGAGACTGATATCTATGATCTAAGATTTTTTTTTTTTGACAATGTTAAGACCCTCGTAGCTTGCACTAACGAAAGGCCTTGTAATTTAAAGGATATATTGAATTTCATAATTTTAAAAAATATCAAATAATTATTATATATTTTCAAAAAATACGTCGCACTAGAGCAATGGGTCATCTATAATTATATAAGTTTTTGGAAGAAAATTTAATTGTTAAGGTACTGAACACTGCACTAATGGAGACATACTTTATATTTTGCTGGAAAAATAACATACCAATGTTAGAAAAACTCAAATTTCATATATTTATTCACAATTTCTATGAATAAAAGTTGAATATTCGGAAAGTTAATTCAATTTCCTAAGTTTCGTCTTTTTACACCATATTAAAATTCATTATAAAGTACCTTAAATAATCCCTCCAAGTTAACAAATTTCTATTTTTCCATGTTTACATTTCCACTAACACTTCATGAGAGATGATCATTAGCTTTGACATGCCATTATATATTAATGTATCACTTGAACTTCCATGTTTAACTCTATAAATAATTTTTCATTTAAATACCCTTACACTCTTTCTGTAATTACATCGAGAGGCGTATACCTATTGGAGATGAGAAAATTTAATAGAGTTTTAGTCCTTAATATGTTTTCTATGGATTGGATTGAATGTCGATGGGATATTCTTTGTCGTCACAATAAATCAAGGGTTGTGATTTGAACCATTAATTTCATTTATTTTATAAATGCATATGTTTATGTGTTTACTTTTTCACATTTACTTAATCATATTAATAAGTTACTATGATTACCAACTGACTGCCATGTTTAGGTGATTAACAGGTATTCCAGTTGATTGTGATTAAAGTCATGGAATAAGTGGGGTGTGAAGCATGTCATGGTTGGTTGGTGTTTCATTTTGGTTTTCATAATTGTGAAGTGTAGCAACTGTTTCAATTAAATGGACACTACAATGGGAAGTGTTTTGGATTTCAATGGGAATGGGTGTAGCAATCGATGTAAATGAGAGTGGAAGAGGTGCTCAGCTCTTTCCAGGAAATGTGAAGAGCCTCACACTTCATTGATGGCTGGGAACCCCAATTCTTCAACCAAAATCTACCATTTTCCAGGCCCTACCATGGGTAGGTCCACCATCATCTGCAGCTACTACCAGCCACCAGCTCCCAATCTCCAATTGCAGAAGCCAACACCGACGGGAAATACTTCTTGGAGAATGAAGCATAGTTCCAATGGGAAAACAAAGGAAAATGAGGCCTCTATTGCAATGAGCTCTTGGTAAAAAATCCCTCCTATGGCATGGATTTTGCAACAACTAAGATGATCTATGATGCTTTGGGCATAGGTCGCAAAGGAAAAACATACTCTTCCTAGGATTGGTGGACGGTTTAGTAGTGGCACTTGACTACATGCATTTGTGATCTCATCCTGAAAATATTGCACCATGTTCTGAGTGAGCCGTGACAATGGGAAACGATATCTATATTCCACATAATCTAGGAATCGAGTGAGAGTGTTATTGATACTAGCTAGGTCTATGATCCTAGCTAGAATTCTAGGTTTTTTTATTACGTTTTCTTAAGAAAAGTGGGATTACATTTTTTTTTAAGTAAGTGTGTATAAATTACCTTCCAGAAGAAAAAATTACAGTAGCGTCATGAGTGTTCGAGGACTGTAAATGTTGAATTTCCCCGGAGGGAAACCAATTCAGCGAGTCCCTCAAAAATAAAAAACAAACCCTAGTTTTAAACATCTGGAACATAATCGCCCCGTGGGGAAATGGATTCATCCAACCTTCTAGAACATCTAGGACTGACTTATGACAGGAAAAAAGATAATTGTCCAAAAGTACAGTTATCCAAGCATAAACAAAACTTAAAACATGCCATGAAGTCTAACCCCTGTGCAGATGTCGTAGATCATGCAGTCAGTTTGTTGCATACCATGTTGTCCATTGTTGCATGCCACATTTTCCATTGTTTTGATGCTACGTTTTCCATTTTTGTCCATTGAAGCTGAGACTATTGTCGCGTTGTCCATTGCTGGAATTTGGAGAGTCGGAACCAAGACCAACATTGAGTCTGTTGGTGCTATGGGTTTCTTTTCTGTGGAGTGTCGAGTTCCTTGTAGAGAGGATAACAATTGCAAAATTTACGTCCCCTTATTGTCCATAATTATAGATGGAACCATAATTCATCCACGTCCTTGCGGACCGCGAACACTAGGTCTTGCAAAATTGCAAGGTCATCTTGAAACTTTGCGCAAGAGCGCAGGAGATGAATTCTCAGGTGAATTTTGTGGGATGACCAAGGCAGGTTGTGAGGAGGAGGAAAAGTCCAGTAATGGTCTGGGGGAGAAACCGAGTGAATTTGGTGGAGTGTTGAGTTCCTTGTATAGAGGATAACAATTGTAGAATTTATGTCCCCTTATTGTCCATAATTATAGATGGAACCATAATTCATCCACCGCCTTGCAGACCATGAACACCAGGTCTTGCAGAATTGCAAGGTCATCTTGAAACTTTGTGCAAGAGGCACAGTCTGAATAGGAGTGTGGTTGGTACCATGGTTTCTCTCGGTTCTTGTTCTATGGAGTGTCGAGTTCCTTGTGGAGAGGATAACAATTGCAGAATTTGCGTCCCCTTATTGTCCATAATTATAGATGGAACCATAATTCATCCACCTCCTTACGGACTGCGAACACCAGGTCTTGCATAATTGCAAGGTCATCTTGAAACTTTGTGCAAGAGGCATAGTCTGAATAGGAGTGTGGTTGGTCCCATGGCTTCTCCTGGTGGATGGAGGTGTCTTCCTAAGGAGACTGGACCGGTGGTGGGTTCACTGGTGGTGACGCAGGAGATGAATTCTCAGGTGAATTTGGTGGGACGACCAAAGCGGGTTGTGAGGAGGAGGCAAAGTCCAGTAATGGTCTGGGGGAGAAACCCAGTGAATTCCCCAAGAGGTCAAAAAACTGGACTGGACAATCCCATGGCAAGGAGGAGAAAGGTGGGAGGTCACTTTGTCTTTGAGAGGGCTAGCTAGAGGAGGAGGGTGAAGAAGGAAAAGAGTTGTGTGAAGCATTTGGGGTAGGCTGAGGCCGAATGGCCATGTGGGGTCTCGTTTTGGTACCAGATCAAGCCCCACTTGGATTTCCCCCGCAGTCATGGCATGGCCGAAGAAAAAATAAGGTATAAAGGCACTGAGAGTTGGCTAACGTAACATGTAAGAACCAGGGAGGAGTGCAGACCGAGTGGTGGCTCTGCTGCGAAGAGGAAGAACTGATGGACCAGCGTAGGAGTGCCATTGTATAAATAGTGTTGGAGAGGGAAGATGGACACGCGCATAGGTGACCACAATAAAGGAGGCTCCATTGATCGGACGAGGAGATAGAGAGGAGCGCACTCGAAGAGTTAATGACGCTCTGGTATGAGTGAGGCATGCATAACTTCATGGTTTGGGAAGAGGGGAGGTGCATGTGTCAGTCACATGGCTGGTACTGCATTGACAGGTGCCATCCCCTCAACTTGGACACTTGTACTCTACTAATACCCCATCCGAGGGAGATCACATTTTTTTATTACGTTTTATTACATTTTTATTTTTAAGTATGATAAAACTATAAAAGTTACAAGTGACATACCATTTATAGAAACTTAAATAACATAATCCATATTCAAATGATTTAATTAATTTTATTGAATTCAAATCATGACAACTTATTATTCATCATCAAACTTCAACTTCTTGTAAACTGAATAAAGAAAATTACTTAAAAATGAAAAATACACATAAAAGAATTTACGGTAACAAAATATTTAAATAGGCCCATGAAAGAAGAATTCTTCAATTTTGATTGCTCTCAATAATGAGAATCGCTACGAAGAGAGGGAATTTGTAGATTGAAATACGACACCGACTTAGTGGCCAGTTAATCATGTCGTTAAGATTTTTATAAGTGCCATGCAATGTAGTGTCAATTATTGAGATTGTAGCCCCCCTTTGATCGATCAAATTCTTGAACATCCACATATCAATATTGACTTTCAAAATGAATTACAATGAAGATTGAATTGTATTCTCTTCAACAAGTTAGATAAGCCATGGTAGCGATGTTAAGTCTAGGTATAGATCTTCCTTTTACATTTGGATTCCTATGATCTTCCTTTTACATTTGGATACCTTTCAATTTATCATTGAATACTTGGTTCATTAAGAGTCCAACTTTTAATATACATAGATTGTTTATGTATATAAACCATTTTAATTTTAATTAAAAGAAAGGTGAAAAATGAGGCATATGTAAAATTTTAGTCTGAAACCCTAACTACCTTAAACTTAATCTTAAATCCTAACCTTAATCTTACCTATTTATTATAAAAATAATAGATATGGCCTATCTATATCAACCACCTTTATAATGTGGTTGTGCTAGTATACTTATATCTTACTCCAGATCTTACACATTTACAAATTTCCAACTAAAAAATGTGTAACTTGTCACTTTGATATTTAATACAAAATATTTGAAAAGTTCTTGAGACTAACTTTGATATAGTATGGTGAAGACAAAAATAAAATAAATGTACTCATTATTTGTGGCTGGTTTGATCTCATTACCTATTAATCAATTTGTTTGCTGGGTAAACAGAATTTAAAACAATTCATACACTAAAATGATGACTTAGAAACGTCTAGTTATTTGTCTATGGAAACACTCAAAATATCTCTTATTTTCAACAATCGTATGTGATGCTTTATGTTGGCTTGCTTTCACATGGTGTAATTAGGGTTCCAATAGCCCCATAAACAGTCATTCATATCATAGTAAAAAGATTTGAAGCAGTTACAGTAACACACCTGCTTTAATTTGCTGAGAAAATGGCACTGCAGTGGTAGTCAAACAAAGCATGCCGGTTGACACTACAAAATACAAATCGAACAAGGTCACTCTTTAAATCATAAATGTCCTTCACCATCAGATAGGGCCTGTGCTCTGGCGGAAGGGTAACCAGGTTTTTGCCAAAAGTGAGCAGATCTCAGACATCAGTCTATCTGTTTCTGTGCTTCTGCCCGATCCGATGATTGGAGCAATCCACTGGGATGAACCTGCATAGGCTCGACGTCCGGCTGCTCGCAGTGGATGTCGACCACTGTACCGGCCACGACGAAGACGCGGCCGAACGCTACCAGGCTCCCTACGACGCTTCCTGCCACTATTACACCTTGCACGTCTGCAAGACAGACCGTGACTCCTGTAGCCTCTTGGTTCTCGGTGTTGTGGTGGAAAGCTCCTGAGAGCGATAAAATTTGCAACGGTCCTGCATACGTCACCATTCCCGCTGGAGCGGCCGGATGCCGCAGGGTGACGTAACTGAGCATCCCGGTCCCGCTGAGAATGAAGACTCCCAGCTGGTGTCTGCGTGCGAACGTCTCCAAAGTCTTCCCGACGCCGTCCCCACTTGGGATCTCGAATGCATGACATTTCAACGTGTTTGGCATCTCACGGATTCCAGATAGAGGGGCCTTGGGCTTATTCCTGGAGCCGCGGGGCCTTGGCGTCACCACTGCTCCACCCTCTCCCGGGCGTTTCTCATTGGCCTTGGCGGCATTGCTGTCAATGTCATCACCGCACCTTCGCCTCTTCGATCCGCTGTTTACTTGGGAGGCAATATTCAGGTCTTCGGATGGAAGACCATGGTCAGAACCCGGGCCTGAGAATTCCTCTGGATCCACTCCAGCCATTATTATATCGCGCACCCACAACCTGTTTGCCATGGATGGGGTCCTTCTATTTTCACTTCGAACCTCTCTTCTCTTAGCCTGGTATGTAATTCAGAAAGTCCCTCCGTTTACTCGATCTGGATATCAATTCTTTCCGCCAACTTCATATAATCTATCGGTACTTACCCAAGGTTTTCTGATTTTTCGTTCTGGTCTTACGATATCCCCGATTATTGCGGACCATTCATTACCCTTGGAAACTAAATCCGGCATTGTTCACCAATAGAAATCTGGCCCATTTCCCATAAGGCATAACGGGAGTTTGGCTAATCAAAATTCAGCCTGGCCTTAAGAAAGTGTTTGCATTGTGCAATCTGACCATTTCGGTGTCGTG
>ML782267.1:17126-28629 GCA_009831015.1 Picea engelmannii
CTTCTTTGGAGGTTTGTTGTCGCTTCCAACAGTCCTTCTTCAGGTGTCCGGATTTTCCACAAAACCAACACTTGAGCTTGCTCTTTCTGCCTTTTGATTTTGATCGAGAGAAATCCCTCTGACCCTGTCCTCTTTCTTTTGGTTTGCCTCTGACTACCAATGCCTCAGATGTAGAATTTTCTAGATTTGATTTCTTTCTTGTTTCCTCAGATAGTAAAGCTCCAACAATATCATCAAACTCAATAGTTTTTGTTGAACTGAAGCTAATAGAGGTAACGAAATGATCCCATGACGCGGGCAAAGAACACAATAATGTAATTTCCTTATCTTCGGATTCAAATTCCACACCCATGCTACTCAACTGGACTAGAAGAGTATTGAAAGTATTTAGATGATCAATAATTTTCGTACCTTCCTTCATGCGCAAGCTATACAATTGTCTTTTCAGAAAGATCCTGTTTGTCAAGGATTTCGTCATGTACAAGCTTTCCAGCTTTGACCACAAACCAACTGTTGTCTTCTCTGTAACAATGTTGAACAGTACATCGTCGGCCAAACACAGGCATATGGCACTCAGTGCTATCGCATCCATCTCGTCCCAGTCTTCGTCTATTATGGACTTGGGCTGCTTTGCTTTTCCCAAAAGCGCGATCATCACGCCTTGTTGCACAAGCAGATCGTGCATCTTAACCTTCGAGATCTCGAAATTGCTCTTTCCATTAAACTTTTCAATTTCGAACTTAGCACTCTACATCTTTTTCATTAGAGGAAACATAAAAAGAAACAAACACCGTTGTTTGTAATATCCAAGCCCCAAAACAAAATATATGTGTGAAGAAATAAACTTGTGTAGTTTTCAAAAGAAAATTACTTACACCTTAAAAAAACAAAAAAAAATTAATAAGGAAGTCACTCCACCTTATTCCTCCACATATTTAATAAAAAATCCACTCCACCTTATTCCTCCACCCTTCATCCTCCATCATTCCATATTATATTTTCAAATATAATAAAAACCTTTATTTAATACTTTCCAAAAAAGTACAAGTATAAAATCCTTTTTATAAAAGTAAAAGTATAAAATCCTTCATACGAATGTTTTATAAAGGGGGGGAGCGCTCATTAACTTATTCAACACTCCTTTGGAGGAGTTAAGGGTGCGCTGCGACAAAATTAGAATCCGCGCATAAGTGTATGAGAGGGTTGGTGCTCCCTTTAGCCGGTAAGGTGAGCGCTCGCTCCCTTCTGACGCTCCCTCTCCAAAAACAACGATTTTCATTAATCAGCGTGCCCCTAAAAGTTGGTGTCTAGCGCCAGGGCCCCTGTGCAAGTCTTTGCCAAGCGCTGATGCCAAAAAAAGAATTTCAATAGTGATTTCAACGCGGCCTCTTCCCTCCCGGCTTTGGCTTCTTCTTTTTTTTTTTTTCAGTCTGCGCCCTCCTCAGCTCCTCATCTCCTCACTCTGATACCACTTGTTGCAATTTGCAAGTGCGGAAAACACAAATTACCATAAGACAATCAATACATGCAGACAAAGAACACAACAATTTACATGGTTCTCCCAAATGTTGGGCTACGTCCACCAAGCGCAGGTATCGATTATCTTATTATTCAGCTAATGGAGATTACAGTCAGGTCTCACTCCTCTCTGACTCTCACAGCCTCTACGTGCATACAAATTTATAGCAATATATTAGAAACTGATTATTAATTGTGATCTCACCTAGAAACTGATTATTAATTGTGATCTCACCCATATTCTAACTTGGTCGCATTAGTTACAACCAACCCTGGTTTATAGGATCTAAAATCCTATTCACGGATGAGTTGTTGTCACCGTTTCCAACAAAGGGGAGGGTCTAAAATACTTGTAATGTTGGTGTTTTTTTGGGTTTGTTAGAAAGGGAGGGTTTTAAATACTTATAATGTTGGGTTTGGTAGCTTGTTTTATTGTATATCTATTATTTTGTGTTAACTATATTTTAATAATAATATGTATTCATTTTGTTCTTCTTATAAAATTCGGATCATAGAGGCTACCCCCTCTAGAAAAACTAGGATCAACTCCACATAGTGTGTGATGTCAAGGTCAACTCCCTTGAGATGTCCTCATGTTCTATCCACATGGGACGTGTCCTCATGCGCTCTCCACAAGGGATGTTGGGATATCCCTTCTTGGATAAGTGTCGTCACATATCAACAAACTTATCCCTTCTCAGATAATCCCAAACCCACTTGTTCCTTCTCAGATAATTGTCCTCATAGACCAACTCAACTCAGTCACAAAGGATTACAATATGGAGAATGTCTCAGGAAGCTACAAACATCAACACTCCCTCTCAGCAAGGGAGGCATTATTTTCCATGCCAAGTTTGTCACGGAAGTACTCGAACTTCATCCTGATTTGGTAAGAACATCAACAAATTGTTCATCTGTAGGAAGGTACTATGCCAATACTTCCTTCCTCTGCACCATGTCTCAAAATAATAGTAAAATCCAACACATGTCCAAATAAATCTACAAGGATCTTGTGAAGCCACATTACTTCGTGGACTTCCACACTCAATGTAGTGTACTATGTTTCTACAATGATCAAGGCCACATAAGTATGTTTCCTGCTACACCAGGAAACCATAGTAGATCCCAAAGTGAAGCAACACCCATAGGTTCTCTTCCTATCCATTATGCTCCCTTCCCAATCCGAGTAAGTATATCCCTACAATCTCATGTCAATACTAGAAGTATATCTCAGACCATGTCCAACTGTGCCTCACGGGTATATCAATACATGCTTCACAACAATCCAGTGTGTTTGTCTCTTGTTAACTTATAAATTGGCTAAGTATACTCACTGCATAACAAAGATCTGGTTTGGTGTTAACCAAATACATTAATGATCCAATCATCTGTCTGTACAAAGTCAGATCAATTTCTTCAGAATCAAAATAAAAAACACTTGGTTTCTTCATATTCATCACCATTGGTGTAGCCACAAGGTTCCATTTCAACATCCCAAACTTATTCGATATATCAATTGTGTACTTCCCATGACCTAGGAAGATCTCATTAGTTCTCTGCCACATCTCTAGTCCCAAGAAGTAGTGCATCATATCAATGTCCTTCATCTCAAACTCACATTCCAACACATACTTGCATTTAATAATAAGGCTCTATGTACTGGTGAGGAATAAGTCATCAACGTAGACGACCAAAATCAGGGAGTCACCATTAACAATCTTGTAGTACAGGTTGGGATTGGAAATACTTTTTTTGAAGCCCAAACTCATCAGGTGTCCATCACTCCTTGCATACCAAGTTTGAGGTGCCTTCTTGAGTCCATATAGGGCCTTCTTCAACCTGCATACATGAGACTCCTTCTCATGTATAACGAAACCATATGGTTACTCAATGCTTACTTCTTCCTCAATATCTCCATTGAGAAAGGTTTTCTTCACATACATCTAATGTACTCTTCAACCCATGGATGTTGCAGGGGAAATAATCATCTATATAGAAGTGTATTGAACAACATGAGAAAATCTCTCCTCATAATCTATTCCCTCCACATGAGAGAATCCTTTAGCAACAAATCTCATTTTGTGCCTCTCGATGCTCCTGTCAACTATGTGTTTGATCTTATAGATACATTTGGAAGTCACTATAGACTCCCCCTCAGGTCTAGGAACAATATCCCACACATCATTCTTCATGATGGAATGATACTTCTCCATCATGACATTTCTCTATATAGGATGACTAGTTGCCTCCTCATAATAGGAAGGCTCAAAATGAATGATGTGGCTCATAGTTGCAGCATAGAACACATATATCTAAGATATCTTCCTAACTCGAAAGTTACCAGGAGGAGGTTCATGTCCTTCTAACTCCTGTAGATTTTGATGATCCCATGCAGGTTTCTTCTGACCTATTGCAATATCTCTGGGAACATTAACTGGAGCTGCAAGATCAACGGGACCAATTTGATCAATAGGCTCAATTCTCTCCCTCTGAAAATTAATGTCCTCTTGGACCATATTTGACATATATAGGTTTCCTCATGAAACCAATGTCTAAGACATATCGAGGTTCCCTCATGAAACCAATGTCTCATAAGACATATCGAGGTTTCCTTGTGAAGAAAATATCTTGGTTCCTTCATCTCACCATCTGAGGCACTTCAGGATGATGTTTACATTCCCACCTACTAGTCCACATAGGACACTCCAGGGAGAATGTCTTGTGATGTTTCAACCAACATCAACACTCCCTCTAGAGTTGGAGGTGAATCCTCCTTTATATATGTTCCTTGTGACACAAAAGGTAGCTCTTCCTCATTATCTGGCGATAACTTAATATCTACTCCCTATAAATGTAGTAAAACATCCTCCACTAGAATAAATCACCATAGTTGTGCTAGACTCTGTCTTGACAAGTTGTATCCATGATCACGAGAATTGTCTCTACTATTTGGCATGGTCCCGTCCTGGGAGGTGTTAGAATGTAGAAGATGGTGTGCTCATTTTACCATTCACGATACCCTCGTCACCGAACCACAGGCCGAAGCCTCCCTCCGAGCACCTTAACCCTAACCTGAGAATTTCTTTGGAATTAAACCCTAGGCTAGATAGCCAAACAAAGAGTAGCGCATCAATCCCCAAGGATAGCGCATCACAAAAGACTGATAAGATGTTCCAAACCCTAGCTAAGAGATATCCAAGCCAATACTGAAACTAGCTGCTACTACAGTTGCAGCTGCAACCCTCCTCCAAACCTGCGCACCGAACTACAACTGCAGTGTGCACAAACTGGGAAAACTGCAGTCCTGAGATATGACAAATGAGAACTGGCGCCCTGTATTTATAGTAATCCTGCCAGTTTACTGGGGCCGACTTCTCTTTCTGGGTATGTGTCTGTTCAATATATTATTATTAATTCTGGACGACTTCTTCTCTTGGAGGCTAATAGCCTAATATAAATTTTCTTCTTGAGCCGACAAGGCTTCTAGGGTTATTAGCCAACTCATTAGGGTTTCTCTTTCTTCCCAGAGTCTTCTATTCTCATCAGGTTCACACGTGGGGGTAAATACCTCCCACAGCTACCATAATATTAACACTCCCTCCTAGCTAGAGAGGTATATACAGGTAATGGACTTGAGCACAAAACATACCATTTACCCGGTAGCATCAATATAGTCATCTAGACTATTTCATGACGAGATCATGAGCATCACCATCACCATCAGCTGCATCATCTCTCAAAACCATACTTCATCTGAGTAGTTAGATATGATGTTGGATAAGTCACTCTCACCATGGAGTGATACAAGAGGAGTAAAAGCTCTGAACTGTTTTTCGTCTGGAAAATCTTTGTTCATCATTCATCTGAATGATCATCATCTCTAATAATCTGTTGATAGTCTTCAAGGCAATTAGAACAAGGATAGAACACACCTGTGTCTATTCATAGTAGTACACAACTACAGTCTAGTGGTTAACTACCACATCAAGTAAAACACAAGTACATGATCAACAACATATGGTTGTGAACGGGGAAACATATTCACCACAGTAGTCCTCATCTACTGTCATATAGTCTTCATAACAAACATCTGATAGCATCCTGCATAGAAACAATGTTATGATAAAAACTATATCTTCTGGGCCAATCTTTCACTCACGTCTATGAGATCTGAAAGAATGTCTGCCACCACAGTAGTCTTCATCTGCACAGAAACAATGTTATCATAAAAACTGAATCAACTGGGCCAATCTTTCACTCACGTCTGTGAGATCTAAAAGAGTGTCTGCCCTCAGTATAGAATATCAACAATGATCATCTAGGCCAATCTTTCACTCATGTCTGTGAGATATGAAAGAATGTCTACCCTCAATATATAACATCAATAATAATTATCTGGGCCAATCTTTCACTCACATCTGTGAGGTCTGAAAGAATGTCTTCCCTCAACATAGAATATCAATAATAGGCCATCTTCCCCATTCTTCTCAACAAAGGAAGAAGGATTGTTTCTAATTTCTGAACCTATACCATTTCCCACCCTAGGCCATTCTTCTGACACTAAACCAAGTGTAACCTGGAGAGAATGAGTCTACCCTCGATAAATTCTTGGACCATTCCTTACCTTGGGCCATTCCTCCGACACTAAACAATGTGTAACCTGGAGGGAATGAGTCTTCCCTAAGGAATGACTGTCCTGGACAACTCCCGACCCTGGGCCATTCTTCCAACACTAAATAAAGTGTAACCTATAGAGAATGAGTATGCCCTCGAGGAATAATTGTCCCTGATTCTTGAGCCTAGACTACTCCCCACCCTGGGCCATTCCTCCGACACCAAACAAGGTGTAGCCTGGAGAGAATGAGTCTTCCCTCGAGGAGTAACTGTCCGGACCATTCCCCACCCTAGGCCATTATTCTGACACTAAACAAAGTGTAACCTGGAAAGAATGAGTCTGCCCTCGAGGAATGTCTGTCTTGCATCAACCTCCAAAACGGACGATTCTTCGAAACTGCTCACAACTGTGAACTTCGAAAGAATGATTGCCTGGTGAGGCAGACCATTCTACTTGACCACTACACAGAATGACTACCAAGAAGAATGATTGTCCTAGACCACTCCCCATAATGGGAAGTTGTTGTCTATGATACATCAACAATCAGTCTGCCTCCCATGTTAACTACAATGGGAAGCCATTGTGTGTCAGAAATCTCAATACACTTTCCGAACAGGAAAGCATCTATCCAATCTGGACTTTTACAAAGATAAATGCTCCCTCCTAACTGGAGAGTTATTTCAATCACAAAAATAAATGTTTGCGTACCTTCTTCTAGCTTGGAGAGTCTTCCCTTCTAGTTAATAGAGTTATTTCCACGAGCTCTAGCTTGAGTATACAAGTTCTTTCATCTTGAATATGAGCTTTACCAAAATGTATGCTTATCTTCTCATTTGTGGAGATATGTATTGGAGAATCACTTTCTCCTTTTTGGACTTCATCATGGATAATGTAATGCTTGTACTGTAGTCTTGAACACTGTGAAGGCTTCTTGTAGATGTGAACAATAGAGTATATCATAGTTGGAGGACTGGAACATACCCATGTGGCACTTCTTCTGTCATCATGAGATCTGATCTTCTGAATAGTCATCTTGATGTTATAGGAAATTTTCACCACGCTTCTGCTGTAAATTGGAGGTTCTCCACCAAGTTGTCTTCTTCTTATTTGCATACAGGAGTATCTTTCTGGTATGCCTCAAAGTCTTGAGATTTCTCTGCATGTGCTCTTTACTCAATTTCTTCTTGAGAACATTCTTTTCATTAATCTGATGTAGAATTCTGACTTATGGATGTTGCGGATAATATAATGACTTATATAGAGATAAGTCTGGTGTACTGGAACAATCAATTATCATAGTCTTCTCCCTCCATCTGGGAGAACCTCTGGTTCTGGATATCAAAATGCTTTCATTCATAAGTCTTCCATACACTGTTCTTCATCATGACTTTCAGTTCTTCTGCTTGATTTCCTTTTAGTGAGTTCATATTAGGCTGGTAATCTTGTGATTCTTGATACAATAACTGGTTGTGCTGATTCTTCTTTCTTGGAATCTTCATGTTCTTCTTTTTCTTTATCTCTTGGCTCCATGGAGTTTCTTATAGATTCCATGTGCTAGAGATTCCACTTCTTACCTTCATTATAGGATCACGGATCTGGATGGACAACCAGGAATACTTTAAGGTTTCTCTTTGAAAAGGTCTTCTTTTGCGGTTGAGATGAACACGTACTATCTTTCATGAATGCTACCATGGATATATAAATTTCATCATCTTCAATGGATCATAGGATTAGCTCCCTCCTAATCTTTGCTTCATGTAAGAGTGCATATAATCTTCTCCCTTTGTCTAACTGAGTCCATGCTTCTGTCTCCGTCCTTATTGTCTTCTACCATATATAATAGAGTCCACGCTTCCATCTGCATCCTTATTGTCTTCTACAATATATAATTGGATCTCTTGTCTTAACAAAGTCCACGCTTCCATTTTAGTTGTCGTCATAAGTCTTTCATCATTTTCCTTTCGATTGTTGACTTCTTTTTGTCTTTACTTTTTCCAAGTCGCTTCAAGATTGATTTCTGATTTTGGTCGTATCTTGTAATGTCTTCCACATGATTTGCATTTCATCCTCTCATATGTATTATCTAATGATATTCATCCTTGTCTTGTTGTTATTTCATAGGTATAGTTCTTCTTGGAACACATTATCTTACAAGAGATAGATATATAAGATATGTACAAAGACGATGCAAGCAAGATATGTACAAGAAAGTAAGAAGAGTGTTGTTACCTTTTAGTAGAAGAAATCTCTTCCATCCTGCTTAGTCTTCTTTGTCGGTTCCTTTTCTTCGGAAATCGATGCTTCGTGTTTCTTCTTCCTTTTCTTTAGCTCGGGACACTGATTCCTGTAGTGACCATACTTCTGACAGTTGAAGCATTGTATTTCTGAAATGTCTTTCTCTTGATTTGGCTTCCTCCTTGAACCAAACTTCCTTTTGTTTCTGAAGTTATTGAGTCTTGTTGTGAAGGCTTGATCATCGTACTTATTTTGAGGTTTCTCTTTTGCATTGATCCTTGATTCTTCTTGAGCACAACAAGTCCAAAGTTCTTCAAATGTCGAGTACTCCTTCCTTGTGTTCATGCTTGCGGCAAATGCATCCCATGTCTTGGGAAGACCATTGAGTACTATGTTCACCAATTCCTTTTCTGAAGTGATCTCTTCAATACCTTGTAGTTGATCTCTTAGCTGGGAGATCCTTACAAAGTAGGATGTTATGTTGTCGTCATCATTCATCTTCATGTCACAAAGCTCATTCTTCAGACTCATAACTTGTCCAATGTTTCTAACTGAGAGGATATTTGTCAGGGCATCGTACATCTTCTTCGATGAGTCAAGATGGGAGATGTAGTGTATCAAGTGGTCTTTTATGGAATCCACTATGATACTCATGGAATTGATGTCAACGTATTTCAACTTCTCCATAGCTGCAACGTTCTGCAGTTCCTTCTCTTCTCCTTCTTCAAACTCTGGCTTCACGATCTTTCCTTTCACAATATCCCGCACTTTATTCTTAGCAAGGATGAGGTCAATCCTTGTCTTGCATGCTCTAAAGTTAGAATCTCCATCTAACTTGTTCTTAGACTTCATAGAGTTTGTCATGGTTTGGTTGCCTTGGTCAAACCCTAGATTTGACCAAAAATCGAAACTTCACGTCTTGGCCTTCTAAGTGTACCAGGAGATGCGCTGGGCTAGGGTGCATTAATCTATCCAGATATTAGGTCAATCATGTCACTTAAGTTTCCTCGATAAGAGGTTTAGAGTTTCTGCAACTGCTTCTGCTAGTAACCCTAGCTGCAGTTCTTTTGGAAGCTGCTCCTACTAGTAACCCTAGCGACAGTTCCTCAACGAGATCAATGTCTAGTAGTTATGTTTCCTTCCAGCATTTTAGGCTGACTGAAGGGTTATGGGCCCATAACCTGTTAGAATATAGAAGATGATGTTCTCATTTTACCATTGGCGATACCCTCGTCACCCAAACACAGGCCAAAGCCTCCCTCCGAGCACCTTAACCTTGACCTAAGAATTCTTCTGGAAGAAAAACCTAAGCTAGATAGCCAAACAAAGAGTAGCACATCAATCCCCAAGGATAGCACATCTCAAGAGACTGATCAAATGTTCCAAACCCTAGCCAAGAGATATCCAAGCCAATACTAAAACTAGTTGTTGTTGCAGCTGCAGCTGCAACCCTCCTCCAAACCTGCACACTAGACTGCAACTACAGTGTGCACCAACTAGGAAAACTGCAGTCCTAAGATATGACAAATGAGAACTGGTGCCCTGTATTTATAGTAATCCTGCCAGTTTACTGGGGCCGACTTCTCTTTCTGGGTATGTGTCTGTTCAGTATATTATTATTAATTCTGGCCGACTTCTTCTATTGGAGGCTAATAGCCTAATATAAATTTTCTTCTTGAGCCAACAAGGCTTCTAGGGTTATTATCCAACTCATTAGGGTTTCTCTTACTTCTTGAATTCTTCTATTCTCGTCAGGTTCACATGTGGGGGTAAATACCTCCCGCATCTACCATAATATTAACAGGAGGTACATTTCTCCTAGAGACTTCCTACCTCTGAGCATCATGTCTGGCAATGTTTCTCCTTGATATCATGTTTGAAGGTCTTTTCATCCATGTCTTCCTCTTGTGAATTTCATTATCGATCCTTCTCAAAGATATTACATGTGACCTCTCCGAAACAACAAAAAATAACAACAAAAATAATATCCTATTGGAGATTAATTTATCTTGTGCACAACTATATACAATGACCCTCCAAATGATACATATTCCATTATGACCTACACAGATCCATAATATACTCGATGTCATACGACTACCTACTGTTGATACTAAGAGGGGAGTGAATCAGTATCAAGTACAATTAAAAAACCTTTTTCAACTTATACTTAAACCATTTAATTATATCCAATGAGAAATGAACAATAGTATAAGAGTTACACAAATACACCACAATACACCATGCACAATATATGAGAAATAATCAATAGTTTTTGTTCAAGGGAAGTAATGACTTCCAAAGGTAGCTACAACTTCCAAATGTAAAGGGAGGGATAAACATCCAAGAGGAATATACAATCCTCCAATATCAAGAGAAATTTGAACTCTCTATCCTTGCCCCTTCCTTCCACCCAAGAATATATGAGAGATAATAAAACTTTACATTAAATCATCACCATCAACCAATCATCACATAGAACCTGATAATGTTTTCTGAGACTTCTTCAATTTCTGCAATTATTCAATTCTTGGAGTACTCTGATCCTGTAGATAATGTTACTCAATGTATTCTCTGAAACTCCTCCAATTTTCACTCCTTGACTCCTCCCTAAAAAGAGGTTATAGAAAGAATGGTGGACTTTATTCAATTCTGGTATGTTCATAAGACCCAACTTGTACAGCATGCCCCGCGCTCAATATTTAACATCTGATTCTGAAACTCACACACAAGAAACTATAGTCCGTAATATTTCCAATGGAAGTGGTCCCACTTCAGTTGGAGTCTGTATGAAAAAGTTATGACTATTTTACCCAGAAAACCTGTTTTTTGACTAGTTTCAGGACTGGTCACAAACCCTGTATTCCACAGAGTGTATCTCCATAATTGTATTGAATCAAGAGCTGAACTTTTTACCAGAGGTACCTTGATATGTCTTCGCAATACCATAGTGATTTCACCATCTAAATTGTTATAGAAAAACAGTTATAGCAAAAATGGTAAGATGACCTGAAAATAACATACCTTAGAACACATCACCAAAAGACTTCATCCTCCCTTGAAATCCGGCCTTCTTTTACTTCTTGTTCCCTCTGAAATTTGACTTGTATCAAATGAATGTATAATGATATTTAT
>ML782267.1:37663-65904 GCA_009831015.1 Picea engelmannii
TTATGGCTTAATAGCCCAACTCTAACGGGCCGGCCGGACTGGTTTCCTCCATGATGGGGCAGTCCGGTAACTGCGGCCTGTATGACTTGGCATTGTTGACCTGGTTTTTTTGGAAGCTCTTAATATAATACTACTTTTATTTAAAAAAAAAAAATAATTCAATTTTTATAAATTATTATTTTTAAATATATTAGTAATAATTATTTAATTAAAAAAATACAGTTTAACCAATAATTAAATTAACATATAAAATATTCTTATAAATAATACAAACTATAGAACAATTTATAATTAATACAAACTATAAGTAATATAAACTATTTGGTCTAAAGAGGTTGCATTCAATAGTATAAAGAAACGAGTTTTCACCACGGGATAAGATTCAATGATAGATATATTATATTTATTGGTAAAGTTTATGGAGCTATACATACTTTACCTCCTTCTTGATTTGATCTTGTGATCTTTTAAGAGGAAACATATGTTCTTAACTATTAAGCTCACTCAGATTGTATGTTTCAATTTTATTAACAAAACTCCGTTATACCTTATGGGAAATGAGCCAGATTTCTATTCGTGAAAAATGCCGGATATAGTTTCCAAGGGTAATGAATGGTCCGCAACAATCGGGGACCTCGTAAGGACCACGTACGACCAGAACGAAAAATAAAAAAATCTTCGGTAAGTACCGATAGATTGTATGAACATGACATATATACGAGATGAAGTCGGAGGAAAGAATTCATATTCAGATCGAGTAAACAGAGGGACTATCTGAATTACATAGCAGGCTAAGAGCAGAGAGGTTTCAAGTGAAAATAGGAGGACCCCATCCATGGCAAACAGGTTGTGGGTGCGCGATATAATGATGGCCAGAGTGGATCCAGAGGAATTCTCAGGCCCCGGTTCTGGCAATGGTCTTCCATTCGAAGACCTGAATATAACCTCCCTGAGGGGAGGGCGTCGGGAAGACTTTGGAGCTTTCCCTCCCAAATTCTATCGCTCTCAGGTGCTTTCCGCCACAACACCGAGAACCAAGAGGCTACAGGAATCACGGTCTGTCTGGCAAACGTGCAAGGTGTAATAGTGGCAGGAAGCGTCGTTGGGAGCCTGGTAGCGTTCGGCCACGTCTTTGTCATGGCCGGTACAGTGTTAGACATCCACTGCGATTAGTAGTGAGATTATTTATAGAGCTAAATATGGAAGTTCAAGTGATACATTAATATATAAGTGCATATGCAAATTAATGATGGTATTTCATGAAGAGTTAGTAGCAATGTAAATATGGAAAAATAGCAATCTCTTAACTTAGAGGAATTACTCAAAGTTCTTTTATAATGAATTATAGTGTTAAAAGATGAAATTTAAAAAATTGAATTAGTTTTTTGAATATTCAACTTAACAAATGTGTAAGATCTTTAATAAGATTTCTTATGTTCTAGAGACTAATACTAGAGACTAACATTTCTTCTTAACCTTTCTTTGGTTGTAGAGACTAATATCAGTCCAAAAATATTCATAGAAGCATCTTGAAGCTTTGTCAATCCAAATATTTTCTTTTTCATTTACATAGTACCCAAGTTGTCTCATAAATGATGATTGTCTATGCAAGAACATGTTTCTAGTCAATAATTTTGCAGAAGTATGGAAGCATCTTTAAGATTGTCATTCTAATGTACTGAAGAAGAAATATTGAATAAATAACACTATTTTTTTCATCTTTATATTTCTTGCTTTGAGTTCTTGTTTTTTTATATGGAATTATATATTGTTATTATACAAATTTCTATTTCTTTTTTTATTTAATATTATGTGTTGCTATAGTTGTTATGTTTTAGTTCTTATTGTTAATAAAATAATTCACATAAACATTTAACGTGGCAAGAGGATACCATTCTCTTGTTTGTTGTGTTACTAGTACACATATGTATGGTTAAGAACATGTGTTTCCTCTTAAGAGGTCACAGGTTCAAATCCAAAGGGGGGTAGGGTATGTATACCTTCGTAGACTTTACCAGGCAAATCGTTGGGCGGAGGGGGGTCCCTTGTCCCATAAACAAGGGGGTCTCATACACCAATTTGGTGTGTTGGCTTGGCCGTGACCTTAAAAATAGATTATTATTATTATTATTATGACGCTATGTTTGTTATATTTTTAGAATAATTTCACATGCATCCTCTTTTACTTTTATGTTGTATTTCCTAAATTATAATGAAGGAAAATATCATATTAAAACTAAAGCTATAAAATTAGGTTGACGATTCCCACCTTTTATTGGTTTAGTTGATCAAGAGGTTGGAAAGTTGGCATAGGAACATTCATTTCCGTTCGTCTTGGCAACCATACCGGGGACTTTTTAATAATATCCAGGATTATTCGCTAATTTAATTCCATATAGGTCATGGAAATTATGATACACAAAATCCACCGAGACTTGCAACTAGTCCTCGACAAAGAACATTATATGTTTAAGACACCAAATTGTTTACTTGTTAGAAAAAAATGATCGTAGAGCAATAAAATGAAACAAATGTGGAAATAAAATACAAAAGATACACAATACAATAGAGACAGATATATGTGGTTCACCCAATGTGGGCTACATCCACCAGAGAAATTTTTCATGTCCTTCGTTTATTATTATCCAACAAATCAAGGGATATAACGTACAACATACCCATTGTAACTTCCGCTTCTTTCTCTAACAATCTCCTCACTCAAAATACAATATTCACTCACATATTGTAACATCTCGCTCTTGGGAGCACATGTTATTGACTTATTCTTTGAGGACACTTGTGTACAAGTGATCCGGTTTTAGTATATGGTTGTTTGTTCGTTTATGGATTCTTATAATGATGTCGATCGATTATGATGTTAAGTTATTTATCTAGGTATTGACAGATGCTATTGATGAGTTTCTCCCGAGTTTGAAGGACACTTGATAGATTGAGGATGTCGATGGAATCAATGGACCTCCTTAGACTCCAGATCGAGTAAGGGAGTGGATTGTATTGGTTTGGGTATTTTATTTATGCATATGTGACATATGATCGAGTATATTATGATGTTTTTTATGGATCATTGACAATGTTTCGTTGATAGATGCAGGATGACGATTGCTTGCTAATTAGACTCACATAAGGAGTAAAGAGGCCATGTACAACAACGACATGTTGAGGGAGAGGTGTGGTAGAAGCCCTGTCACGGCCTACTAGCACTCCTGTCGTGGCTCAAACTGTAGGTTAATGATTACCTAGTTTGAGAGATCCACGATGTCGCATGGGAAGACAAAGACAGTCACCCATGAATGTTCTAAGGGGCGTGCAATAAGGCACGATCCTTATTCCTTAGAGGCCCTTATTCTCTCACAAGGTCGCATGAATTTAGTATTGACTCCAATGGTTGGACAACTACCAAAACTAGTCATAGGTGCGTGGAACCCTTTGTGTAATACCCCAAGGGATAACCCCAGTTGTATTTATGAATTGTAAACATGTTTTGTAGGCTGGTGAGCCGAGTGTTGATAAGTTGGTGGGCTTATATGTTTACTAGGCTGGAGAGCCTAGGTGTTAAAGGCTAGGAGCTTGATTTTGTATATGTAATTATGGAGATCATTAGTAAAATATAAACATCGTTGTGTACAGATCGACCACGAAGAAATAGTGATAGGGGACTAAGCTTCCACTGGGCTAGGTAAGGGAGAGGGGGATGAGAAGTTAGGAAAGAAGGGGGCTAAGCTAGGGGGCTTAACCCAAAAAATGAATATTATAATATATTCCTAAAAGAATGAAAGTATTAAAGTGGGGGAAAATTAAACCCAGTTATCCTAAGTTTCAAGGAAAGGGAACGAATGAAAAATGGAGCACATGCAGCTCCAGGAAGACAAGTGTCAACTTGGGTGCATGTAGTTAAAATTGAAGCGTCAGCTCGTGTAGGGGGTTTTCTTCCCATTCTATCCATCCTCGCCTAGCTCAGAGGATCTTCGTCATTGCCCTATGCATACCCTCATGCATCTCTGAAAATAGAAATGGTGAATTCGTCCTATGTTTCCTTCCTAGAAGCCCGATGCATCATGTGACTGCCTGAGCCTTGCTATGTCTTAGTGTTCAACTGTTATCATTTTGGGTGTTCATAACCATTTTTTCCATGTTGTTGTTGTTGTCACCCATACCTTATTGAAACTAAATCGAAAGTGGTTGAAGAAGCGGGTTGTAAGGCCCATAGTTGAAGAGGCAGGTTGTCAAGCCTGTGAGCAACTCTCTCCAAGTGAGAGAGTTTGTTGGGAAGTGAATTTTTCCTAGAGAGAGTCCAGTACTAGCTACAGAGCTCTGAGAATTCCTGATCCGGCTTGTTGTCGAGACCCTGAGAGGGGAAGTGGAGCAGCCAATCGACTGTGGAACAATGAAGGTGTATATTCCTAGGGTGGAACATGCATGTGGGGATTGAGAATCCGTGAGTAGTGGGCATAAGAAGGCTCCTGAAGAGAATCCTTCCAGTTGCACTATGAAATTTCCTGTAACCTCAACAAAGTCTACGATTCCCTTGCCCTGGGTGGAGATTAGTCCCAGCTTGGGGGTGACCCACTACTAAGCGTGATGAGCAACGTGGTCTTTGGCTGGGAGGTTCGTGGAAGGTCTGCATGTAGTTGGTGGATTTACTCCAGATAAAATATGAGTATCATTTTTGTGCCTAATTATGTATGTTATGCATGTTTGTGCTACTGGTAGATGTATCATGTGTTCTATTGCATGTGAATTCATTGTTAATCTTGTTTGAATCTGAATGGTAATAGTAACTTTGTGTTACGTGTTTTATTTTGATTAAAATGCATGTTATATATATGTATGAATGTTCCACATAGTAGCATTATCCGGCCTATCATTGGCCGGGGATGTTACAGATTGGTATCAGAGTAGCACTAGGCTAAGTTAAGGGAGTTTGGGTAGCATTATCTGGTGTGTCGATGGCCAGGGATGTTATAGATTGGTATCAGAGCCAAGGTTTTCAACGCTGAGTCTCGATGGGCCATGTTAGTGGATATTGAAGAAAAATTTTCGGAAAGAATTGTTGTCGAAGTAGACAAAGTTCAAAGTCAGAGCCAAGGTTTTCAACAATGAGCCTGGAGGGGCTAGATAAGTGTACTTTGGACCTAAGGTATCAAGTGGGAATTGTGTCTAGAGGAACCATTTTCGAACCTCAAAACATTCCTAAGTGCCAAGAAGTTTCCCTGGCCATGTTACGAAGCTCAGGAGGTGTAGCGATATTGTAAACCACGATAGGCATGGTATTGGGTCACAGAGTAATGTGGGTTGTAGGATTTGTTCGAAAGGAAGAAAAATCCTTTACAACCATCAGATCTAGAGAAGGTGCTGGAGGGTTATCTTGGAAGCCTTAACGTTAGACCATAACTTCAAATTTCAGATGTCAAAAGAATGGGGATGTGTTGATGCACAAACTTTCGAAACCCGAAGTTCTGAAGAAAAAGAGAAAATATGATACAGGTGGATATCAGTGGCCACCCACCTTTTCTAGCTGGCTCAAAACAACTTTCTAGCTATTTTGATAATTTACTATTTTTTACCGTTTTCGGGTCCTGAACTTTCGGAGCCGTTTTGAGGCCCTAAACGCCGTTTTTTGGGGGTATGATGCGGTCGCAAAATTTGATCATGAAATTTTGTGCAATTGTTGTATTCCTCGGATAGATATTTCGAATGGGATATCATATGCCTAAAACAAAGATCGTATGCAAAAGTTACGACCCTGGGAAGTTGATGTACTAACTTACCCAAACGAGGCCCACATGACTTTTGGCAGTTCATCTCCTAGGGTTAGGTTTTTAGATATTTAGGGTTTTTGAAAGTCCCATTTATTGTAAAAAGGCCTGGAGAGCCTCATTGTAATTGTCTTCTTGTGAATGAACGCAGTCGTCACATTGCTTCTCAGAGATAAGACAACACCATTCTAGCAAGCTTGTTTTTGCTGCATTTTACAGTTTTCATCTTATTTCGTTATTGAATAGAAAACCATTTTTACTATATCTTTATTATTTTTTGTTAAGAATATGCTAATAATCTATATTCATTTCATTCTACTCATAAAATTTGAATCAATGGTATCAGATAGGTCTTCTCCTTATTGTCTTAATGCATGTCCCCAACGAGGTCAGAGTAGAAAGAGTTGGGTCTCAAGATTGTTTCTCTTGAGGACCAAAGCTCTTGCACACCCATGCGACCTCTCACGGTAGGAGAAAAGAAATATGAAGGGACAGGAGATCCTTTCAAACTGTTGATTGAGGAATCCCTCACACAACAGAGGAATGAGATGATGGATAACTTCGTGCAAATCCTTCGACGACTACCAACAGGCAACACATCTTCTTTGAACGGAGGCACTGCCCCCTTCAAGGTACAAATAAACTTCGATATTCCTATATTTGAAGGTCAGATAGACGTAGATGTTGTAGACAAGTGGTTGAATCTACTAGAAGGGTATTTTTTTGTCCATAACTTTTCGAATAGAGAAAAGATTAGTTTTTCACTCCTCAAAGTCGTTCCCTGTGTCAAAGGTTGGTGGGAAACTTTCTGTGAGCAAAAGGAAACAGAGGAACCCTCATTATTTTAGTCACAACCACCTAGGAATCCTTCAGGGATGCTATTAAGGAACAATACTACCATGTCAGAAGTTATGACGACCTGTATACCAAATGGACCACACTGCGGCAAGAAAGAGACCAAGCAGTGTCAGATTTCACAAATATCTTCCATACCTTGCACACCAAGATGGGTATCAAATATTCATAGTGACATTTGGTCCTCAAGTATCATGGTTCTCTACATAGATAAATCCAGAACGAAATGGAATTTATGGACATCTCATCCTTGGGTGCAGCCTACAGATATGCCGTCAAAATCGAGCAGAAGCTAAAACAAAAGATGCGGCTATTTGGGCCTAGGAACCTCTCACAACAAAATCCAGGAAAGGGTGGCCCCAACCCATAGAACAAAGGACAGAGAAAATATGGACAGTATCAGGACAACCAGTCCAAGCCACAAGCAAACAAGGACACTAGAAAGACAAAGAAATATATCGGGAAGTGGTGCGACTTCCATAAGAGCCCTTGGCATAACACTGCTAATTGACACTCAGAGCAATCGTTGGTGGTTGAAGTGAAAGCCTCTGAATCAGATGCAGATTCTGACTCTGAGCCAGAACCAGAAAGGGGAAGACAAATTATTGACATGGAACCTAGTGCCACCGTTGCTACCACAAAGCTCCAGCCTGGTGAATTAGATGACACAGAAGAAGGAGAGCACCTCTTCCATTCAGATATGTGGGTAAAAGGAACCCCACTTCACCTCATCATTGATAGCGATAGCTAGAAGAACCTCATATCAGCATAGGTCGTCAAGCAGGTGGCCCTGCAAACAATGCCACACCCACAACCCTACACCGTTGGATGGCTCCGCCAAGGAAGTGATCTTCGCGTCATCCAACAGTGTTGAATGTCGTATGGCATCAATCCCTTCAAAGATGAGGTATTATGTGATTTTGCGCCTCTCGAAGTTTGTGATGTTCTTTTGGGCCAACCTTATTTATGGAAACGTCATGTTGTATATATGTCTAGGCCACATAGTGTTATTATTACCTTGAACAGGAAATTGTACAGGATACCCGAGGCAGTCCCACCTAGTGCTATTTCCTTGATCTCTGCTAAGCAATGCAGGAAGGTCATCTCTCAAATGGGGAAGTTTGTCTTCTTTGTGATTCACTCTCAGAATAAGCGAAAGATCATAGCCACATCAAGGGTCTCTATGGCCGACCTCTCGACACAGCAGAAGCAAGTAGATAAGGTCGTGGAAGAATACTTGGATATCTTCTCCTCACCTACAGGGGTACCTCTGCACTGCCAGGTGAAGCACCCCATCGATCTGACCCACGGTGCACCATTGCCCAATGGTCCAGTCTATCATCACTCTTTGTTAGAGAATGAGGAGATGAAGCGACAGATCCAAGAACTTCTCCACAAGGGGCACATCCATCACATCTCATTATCTTGCAGGAGCCCAATCATGCTAGTACAGAAGAAATATGGAACCTGGCTACTCTGTATTGATTACCAGGCTCTGAATAAAATCATAGTCAGAAACTGGTACCCGATTCCCCAAATCGACAACCTCCTTGATCAACTCAGGGGGACAAATACTTCAGTAAGATTGATCTGAAGTCTGGCTAACACCAGGTTTTGATAGAATAGATAGATGTATGGAAGATCACCTTCAAGTCAAAGGAAGGCCTTTTTGAATGGTTGGTCATGCCCTTTGGTTTGACAAATGCTCCAGCCACATTCATGAGGATGATGGACCATATCCTGTGACCATTCACCAATACTTTTGTAGTGGTGTATCTAGATGACATTCTAATTTACAACAAGACTTGGGCCAAGCACTTGCAACATATTTAGTAGGTTTTGCACACCCTACGATAGCACAAGCTATACACTAACTTGGAAAAATGATCCTTCGGCATGGTCAGGGTCCATTACCTGGGCTACATCATTGATCAGCATGGCGTACATGTGGATCCAACCAAGATCCAAGTCATCCATGACTGGCCAGCCCCAACCACACTCACTGAGCTTCAGAGCTTCTTGGGCCCTAATGATTTCTACCACAGGTTTGTGTTGGGATTCTCCCATATTGCATGGGCCCTCAGCCAAATAAAAAAGGGTGGTGGTAAGGAGAAATTTTCATGGGGTCGGTCCCAACAACAAGCGTTCGATGATTTGAAGCAGTGCTTGTGCTCAACTCCATTACATTCACTACCATACTTGCAACATTCCTTTGAGATCGAGAAAGATGCTTTAGACTATGTTGTGGGCGTCGTTCTCACTTAGCATGGCCACCCCGTGGCCTATCATATTGAGACACTGTTAGATATTGTCTGTAAGTACTCTAATTACAACAAAGAAATGTACTTCATTGTGAAAGCCTGCCTCCAGTGGAGACATTACATTATTGGGAAGGAGAGAGTCATCCACACTGATCATAAGCCACTGTAATTCATGCAAACATGGGGAAAATTGCATAATGACAACCATCAAAAGTGTTCCACATACTTGCAGCAATTCCACCTCAACATCAAGTATAAAACAAGAAGCACCAATCGTATCATTGATTGCCTGAGAAGACCGCCAGTCATGACACTCACAAAGGTGCTAGAATCTTGTGGCTAGGAGACCTATGGATGGCCCGAACTCTATGAGATAGACCCTGACTTCGCCAACACCTACCAAATGTTGGGTGCAAACACAGTTGTCAATAATTTCCATCTTCAGGATGGGTTGTTGTGTCATCTGGGCCATATCTATGTTCCATCAAGAGAGTGAGCGAAGATGATCTAGGAAGCCCACTACAGTCGGGTGGCAGGATAATTCGGTGTCGAAAAGACAGTGGCGATGCTACATAAACATTTCTACTGGACAAAAATTTGACAGGAGGTGAGAAAGTATATCAAGTCCTACACTTCCTGTGCTATTGCCAAACCGACCACTAAGAAATAGGGCCTGTACACCCCTCTTCCTACTCCCAACAAGCCATGGGAATCCATCTCAATGGAATACATGTTAGGCCTCTCATCCACCAAGTGAGGAAATGACTGTGTTTTTGTGGTTGTTGATCGCTTTTCTAAGATGGTGATTCTGGTTTCCTGGAAAAACAGCATCATAGTAGAGGCCACTGCTAAGATCTTCTTTGAACGAGTCTGGGTACATTTTGGAATCCCACAAACCATTGTATCATATTGGGATAGTCGATTTATTAACACATTTTGGTCGAGCCTCTAGTCACTACTGAACACCAAGCTCACCAAATCCATGACCTTCCACCCCCAGACAGATGGCCAAACCGAGGTTGTAAATCGAATCATTGTGCATATCATTTGCATGTATAATTCAAAGCACCCCCACACATGGCATGATAGCCTTCCCTATGTCCATCATAGCTACAACTAATCCCTACTTATCTCAACCAGCCACATCCCCTTTCAGGTGTGGTTGGGATTCCAACCATTGAGTCCCATAGATGTTGCACTTCCCCTTGTGGTCACCTCGATCGACTCATCTTCTGATACAACTGAAGCTGAAAAAGACACCCGATTCATTGAGAAGATCCATCACATCTACCAACAGGTTCAGGATATCCTATAGAATTCCAATGACAAGTACAAACAATTCCATTATCAACATCGGGTGCCACATAAATTTCAGGTGGGTGACAAGGTTTGGTTGCACTTGTAGAAAGAACACCATATAGGACCCCATCGCAAGCTTTACCCATTCAGTTATGGGTCATACATTATCACCAAGGTTGTGGGGGATAATTCTTTTGAGCTGAACATTCCTCCTTTCCTTGGCTTGCACCCAGTATTCAACATGTATCTCCTTCGCCCTTATCTTCCACCATTATTGGACACCTCAAAAGTAGCACAACCACCCACACCAATAGAGCTCAACCACGACTGCATACAATAGGAATACGGTGATTAGATTGTGGAAACAAATATCAAGGGAACTCGATAGAAAAGGATCCATCTTTATCGAGTCATCAAAGTAGGGTAGCTCTTGCACCAGGGCAAGTGGCTCACCCGGGCCCAAATTCGGCAAAAAATTCTTCATCTAATGGGGGACCTCAATGCAATGGAGACCATTTCTTCCTAAGGAGGGAGGATTGACCCAGGTGGATATCAGTGTCTTCCCACCTTTTCCATATGGCTCAAAACAATTTTCTATCAATTTTGATAATTTACAATTTTTAGCAGTTTTCGGGTCCTGAATTTCTGGAGCCGTTTCGAGGCCCTAAATGACATTTTTTTGGGTTATGTTGCAGTCGAAAAATTTCATCATGAAATTTTGTGCAACTGTTGTATTCCTTAGATATCTATTTCCAATGGGATATCATATTCCTAAAACAGAGATCGTATGCAAAAGTTACGACCCCGGGAAGTTGATGTACAGACTTACCCAAACGGGGCCCACATGACTTTTGGAGCTTCATCTCCTAGGGTTAGGTTTTTGGATATTTAGGGTTTTTGAAACTCTTGTTTATTGTAAAAAGTCCTGAAGAGCCTCATTGTAATCATATTCTTGTGAATGAGCGCAACCGTCACATCTCTTCTCAGAGATAAGCCACCACCATTCCAACAAGCTTGTTTTCGCTACATTTTATAGTTTTCAGCTTATTTCGTTATTGAATAGAAACCTAGTTTTACCGTATCTCTGTTATTTTGTATTAAGCATCTGTTAATAATTTGTATTCATTTCATTCTTCTCATAAAATCTGGATTAGTGGTATCATAGCGGTCGTCTCCTTATCATCTTAATGCATGTCCCCAATGAGGTCGGAGTACAAAGAGTTGGGTCTCGAGCTTGTTTCTCTTGAGGACCAAATCTCTCGCACGCCCAAGTGACCTCTCATAGTAGGAGAAAATAAAGATGACGGGATCGGAGATCCTTTCAAACTGTTGATTGAGGAAGCCCTCATGCAACAGAGGAATGAGATGATGGATAGTTTCGCACAAATCCTTTGACAACTACCAACAGGCGATGCATCTTCTTCGAACGGAGGTGCCGCCCCCTTCAAGGTACAAATAAAATTTGATATTCCTATATTTGAAGGTCAGATAGACACAAATGTTGTATACAAGTGGTTGAATCTACTAGAAGGGTATTTGTCTATCCATAATTTTTCGAATAGAGAAAATATTAGTTTTGCGCTCCTCAAAGTCGTTCCCCATGTCAAATATTGGTGGGAAACTTTATGTGAGAAAAAGGAAACACATGAACCCTCATTATTTCCAGTCACATCTACCTGGTAATCCTTCGAGGATGCTATTAAGGAACAATACTACCATTTCGGAAGTTATGACGACTTGTATACCAAATGGACCACACTGCAGCAAGAAAGAGACCAAGCAGTGTCAGATTTCATAAATATCTTCCATACCTTGCGCACCAAGATGGGTATCAAATATTTAGAGTGACAGCTACTTCTCAAGTATTGAAGTGCTCTTCATAGATACATCCAGACTGAAATGGAATTTATGGACATCTCATCCTTGGGCACAACCGACAAATATGTCGTTAAAATCGAGCAGAAGCTCAAACAAAAGACGCGACTATTAGGGCCTGGGAAACCGTCACAACAAAAGTTAGGAAAGGGTGGCCCCAACCCATAGAACAAAGGACAGAGAAAATATGGACAATATTAGGACAACCAATCCAAGCTACAAGCAAAGAAGGACACCAGAAAGACAAATAAAGATACCAGGAAGTGGTGTGAATTCCATAAAATCCCTTGGCATAACACTGTTAACTGTCACTCAAAGCAATCGCTGGTGGAAGAAGTGAAAGCCTTTGAATCAGATGCAGATTCTGACTCTGAACCAGAACTAGAAAGGGGAAGACGAATTATTGATGTGGAACCCAGTGCCACCGTTGCTACCACCAAGCTCCAACCTGGTGAACCAGATGAAACAGAAGGAGGAGAGCGCCTCTTCCATTCACAAATGTGGGTAAAAGGCAACCCACTGCACCTCATCGTTGATAGTAGTAGCCAGAAGAACCTCATCTCAGCAGAGGTCCTCAAGCGGCTGGCCCTGCCAACAACACCGCACCAACAACCCTACACCATTGGATGTCTTCACCAAGGAAGAGATCTCCACGTCAACCAATAGTGTTGAATGTTGTATGTAATCAAGCCCTTCAAAGACGAGGTATTGTGTGATGTTTCTCCTCTTGAAGTTTGTGATGTTTGTTTGGGAAAACCTTATTTATGGAAACATCATGTTGTATATGAGTCTAGGCCTCGTAGTGTTATTATTACTTTGAACAGGAAATTGTATAGGATACTCGAGGCAGTCCCACCTAGTGTTATTTCCTTGATCTCTGCTAAGCAATGCAAGAAGGTCATCTCTAAGACGGGGAAGTTTGTCTTCTTCGTGATTTGGTCTTAGAATAAGTGAAAGATCATAGCCACATCAAGGGTCTCTGCGGTCGACCTCTCCACACAGCAGAAGAAAGTAGATAAGGTCATGGAAGAATACTCTGATATCTTCTCCTCACCTATAGGGGTACCTCTACACTGCCTGGTGAAGTACCCCATCGATCTGACCCATGACACACCACTGCCCAATGGTCCAGTCTATCGTCTCTCTTTGTTAGAGAATGAGGATATCAAGCAACATATCCAGGAACTTCTCCACAAGGGGAACATCCATCCCAAATCATCACCTTGCGGGAGCCCAATCATGTTGGTACAGAAGAAAGATGGAACCTGGAAACTCTGTATTGATTATTGGGCTCTGAATAAAATCATAGTCAGAAACCAGTACCCAATTCCCCGAATCGAAGGCCTCCTTGATCAACTCATGGGGGCCAAATACTTCAGTAAGATTGATCTGAAGTCTGGCTACCACTAGGTCACGATAGAACAGATAGATGTATGGAAGATCGCCTTCAAGTCAAAGGAAGGCCTTTTTGAATGGTTGGTCATGCCCTTTGGTTTGAAAAAGTATCTAGCCACTTTCATGAGGATGATGGATGATATCCTATGACCATTCACCAATACTTTTGTAGTGGTGTATCTAGATGACATTCTAATTTAAAGAAAGACTTGGGCTGAACACTTGCATCATATTCAGCAGGTTCTGCATACCCTGCAACAACACAAGCTATACGCTAACTTGAAAAAATGATCCTTAGGCATGGACAGGGTCCATTACCTAGGAGACATCATTGATCAACATGGTGTACATGTGGATCCAGCGAAGATCCAATTCATCCGTGACTGGCCAGCCCCAACCACACTGACTGAGCTTCAGAGCTTCTTGGGCCTTGCCAATTTCTAGTGCAGGTTCATATTGGAATTCTCCCATATTGCATGGGCCCTCAGCCAAATAAACAGGGGTAGTGTTAAGGAGAAATTTGTGTGGGGTCGGTCCCAACAACAAGCATTCGGCGATTTGAAGAAGCACTTGTGCTCAACCCAAGTACTTTCACTACCAGACCTGCATCATCCCTTTAAGATTGAGATAGATGCTTCAGACTAGGTTGTGGGCGTCGTTCTCACTCAGCATGACCACCTCATGGCCTATTATAGTGAGACGCTATCAGATACTGTCCATAAGTACCCTACTTACGACAAAGAAATGTATTCCATTGTGTAAGCCTACCGGCAGTGGAGAAATTACATTCTTGGGAAGGAGATAGTCATCCACATTGATCATAAGCCACTCCAATTCATGTAGACATAGAGAAAATTGGAGAATGACCACCATCAAAAGTGGTCCACATACTTGCAGCAATTCCACCTCAACATCAAGTATAAAACAGGAAGCACCAATCACGTCGTTGATTTCTTGAGCATATCGCCAGTCACGCCACTCACCTTGGTGCTAGACTCTTGTGGCCACGAGACCTCTAGATGGCTCCAACTCTATGAGACAGACCCTGATGTCCCCAGCACCTACAAAATATTGGGTGCAAACGTAGTTGTCGATAATTTCCATCTTCAGGATGGATTGTTGTGTCATCTGGGCCATATTTTTGTTCCATCAAGAGAGAAAGAGAAGATGATCTAGGAAGACCACTATATTCGGGTGGCATGACACTTCCTTGTTGAAAAGACAGTGGCGATTCTATAGAAACGTTTCTACTGGCTGAAACTTTGACAGAAGATCAACATGTATATCAAGTCTTTCACTGCCTACACTATTGCCTAACTGACCACTAAGAAATAGGGCTTGTACACCCCTCTTCCTACTCTTGAAAAGCCATGGGAATCCATCTCAATGGACTACATGTCGGGACTCTCGTCCACCAAGAGGGGAAATGACTTTGTTTTTGTGGTTGTTGATCGCTTTTCTAAGATGGTGATTTTGGTTGCCTGGAAGAAGAGAATCACAATAGAGGCCACTACCAAGATCTTCTTTGAACGAGTCTGGGTACATTTTGGAATCCCATAAACCATTGTCTCAGATCAGGATAGTTGATTTCTCAACACATTCTGGTCGAGCCTCTGGTCACTGCTGGACACCAAGCTCACCAAATCCATGACCTTCCACCCCTAGACAGATGGCCAAACTGAGGTTGTAAATCGAATGATTGTGCATATCCTTCGCATGTATAATTCAATGCACCCTCGTACATGGTATGAGATCCTTCCTTATGTCCAGCATAGCTACAATTGAGCCCTACATATCTCAACCGGCCATAGCCCCTTTTAGGTAGGGTTGGGATTCCAACCATTGAGTCCAATAGATGTTTCACTTCCCCTTGCGGTCACCTCAACTGACTCATATCCTTCTCCAACTGAAGCTAAAAAAGCCACCTGGTTCATTGAGCAGATCCATCAGATCCACAAATAGGTTCAGAATATCCTATAGAATTCCAATGACAAGTACAAACAATGCCATGATCAACATCAGGTGCCACATAAGTTTCAGGTGGGCGACAAAGTTTGGTTGCACTTGCAGAAAGAACGCCTTACATGACCCCATCAGAAGATTATCCCACTCCATTATGGGCCATACACTATCACCAAGGCTGTGGGGGATAATGAATTTGAGCTCAACATTCCTCCTTTCCTTGGCTTCCACCCAGTGTTCAACGTGGATCTCCTTCACCCTTATTTTCCACCATTATTGGACACCTCAGAAGTAGCAGAACAACTGACACCAATAGAGCTTAACCCCGACTACATACAACTGGTATCCACTGATCATATTTTGGAAACACAGATCAAGGGCCCTCGACAACAAAGGATCCGATTTTATCAAGTCATCAAAGAAGGGAAACTCCTGGACTAGGTCAAGTGGCTCACACGGGGCCAAATTCAGCAGAAATTTCCTCATCTGATGGGGGACCTCAATGCAATGGAGACCATTGCATCCTAAGGAGGGAGGATTGATATAGGTGGATATTGGTTTCCACCCACCTTTCCCAAATGGCTCAAAATATATTTCTAGCAATTTTGATAATTTACTATTTTTAGCAGTATTCGGGTCCTGAACTTCCAGAGCCGTTTTGAGGCCCTAACTGACGTTTTTTTGGGGTATGTTGCGGTCGCAAAATTTCATCATGAAATGAAATTTTGTGTAACTGTTGTAGTTCTCGAACAAATATTTCCAATGGGATATCATATGCCTAAAACAAAGATCGTATGCAAATGTTACGACCCTGGGAAGTTGACGTACTGACTTACCCAAACGGGGCTCACATGACTTTTGGCGCTTCATCTCCTACGGTTATGTTTTTGGATGTTTAGGGTTTTTGAAACTCATGTTTATTATAAAAAGGCTTGGAGAGCCTCATTGTAATCATCTTCTTGTGAATGAGTGCAACCATCACATCTCTTCTTAGAGATAAGCCACCACCATTCCAACAAGCTTGTTTCCGCTGCATTTTACAATTTTCATCTTATTTCGTTATTGAATAGAAAACCAGTTTTATTGTATCTCTTTTATTTTGTGTTTGCATCTGTTAATAATCTGTATTCATTTCGTTCTTCTCATAAAATCTTAATTAGTGGTATCAGAGCGGTCTACTCCTTGTTTTCTTAATGCATGTCCCCAACGAGGTCAGAGTACAAAGAGTTGCGTCTCGAGCTTGTTTCTCTTGAGGACCAAAGCTCTCGCACGCTGAAACAACCTCTCATAGTAGGAGAAAATAAATATGACGGGACAATATATCCTTTCAAACTTTTAATTGAGGAATCCCTCATGCAATAGAGGAACGAGATGATGTATAGTTTCACACAAATCCTTCGACGGCTACCAATAGGCGAGGCATCTTCTTCGAACGGAGGCATTGCCCCCTTCAAGGTACAAATAAACTTTGATATTACTATATTTGAAGGTCAGATAGACACATATGTTGTAGACAAGTGGTTGAATCTACTAGAAGGGTATTTTTCTCTCCATAACTTTTTGAATAGAGAAAACATTACTTTTGCGCTCCTCAAAGCCGTTCCCCATGTCAAATATTAGTGGGAAACTTTCTGTGAGAAAAAGGAAATAGAGGAACCCTCATTATTTTCATTCATGGCCACCTGGAAATCCTTCAAGGATGTTATTAAGGAACAATACTACCCTGTCACAAGTTATGACGACCTGTATACCAAACGGACCACACTGTGGCAAGAAAGAGACCAAGTAGTGTTATATTTCAAAAATATCTTCCATACCTTGCGCACCAAGATGGGTATCAAAGATTCATAGTAACATCTGGTGCTAAAGTATCGTGGTGCTCTACATAGATACATCCAGACTGAAATGGAATTTATGGACATCTCATCCTTAGGCATGACCTACATATATGTCGTTAAAATCGAGCAGAAGCTCAAACAAAAGATGCGACTATTTGGGCCTGGGAACACCTCACAACAAAATCTAGGAAAGGGAGGCCCTAACCCATAGAACAAAGGATAGAGAAAATATGGACAATATCAGGAAAACTAGTCCAAACCGCAAGCAAAGAAGGACACTAGAAAGACAAATAAATATCCTGGGAAGTGGTGCAACTTCCATAAGATCCCTTGGCATAACACTGCTAACTGTCGCTCAAAGAAATCACTCGTGTTTGAAGTGAAAGCTTCTAAATCAGATGCAGATTCTTACTCTGATCCAGGACTAGAAAGGGGAAGACAGATTATTGACGTGGAACCCAGTGCCACCGTTGCTACCACCAAGCTCTAGCTTGGTGAACCAGACGAGCTAGAAAAAGGAGAGCACCTCTTCCATTCATAGATGTCGGTAAAAGGCACCCAACTGCACTTCATAATTGATAGCGGTAACAAGAAGAACCTCATATTAACAGAGGTCATCAAACGACTGGCCCTACCAACAATGTCACACCCACAACCCTACACCATTGGATGGCTCCGCCAAGGAAGCGATCTTTGCATCAGCCAACAGTGTTGACTTTCATATGGCATCAATCCCTTCAAAGACGAGGTATTGTGTCATTTTGCGCCTCTCAAAGTTTGTGATGTTCTTTTGGGCCAACCTTATTTATGGAAACGTCATGCTGTATATGAGTCTGGTCCTTGTAGTGTTATTATTACTTTGAACAGGAAAATGTACAGGATACCCGAGGCAGTCCCACCTAGTATTATTTCCTTGATCTCTCCTAATCCATGCAAGAAGGTCATCTCTCAAACGAGGAAGTTTGTCTTCTTTGTGATTTTCTCTTTGAATAAGCGAAAGATCATAGCCACATCCAAGGTCTCTGTGACCGACCTCTCCACATAGCAGAAGCAAGTAGATAAGTTCATGGAAGAATACTAAGATATCTTCTCCCCACCTACAGGGGTACCTCTGCACCGCCAGGTGAAGCACACCATCGATCTAACCCCTGACGCACCATTTCCCAATGGCCCAGTCTATCGTCGCTCTTTGTTAGAGAATGAGGAGATCAAGCGACATATCCAAGAACTGGTCCACAAGGGTTACATCCATCCCAACTCATCACCTTGTGTCAGCCAAATCGTGTTCATATAGAATAAATATGGAACCTGGCGACTTTGTACTGATTACCGAGCTTTGGATAAAATCACAGTCAGAAACTGGTACCCGATTCCTCGAATCAATGACCTCCTTGATCAACTCACAGGGACCAAATACTTCAGTAAGATTGATCTGAAGTCTGGCTACCACCAGGCCCCAATAGAACAAATCGATGTATGTGTAACACTCCCTTGGTCTTAATCCCACTGGCCAGGGAAAATGCTATTATGCAGAACAACATAATTCTCATACTTAATTAATAACATGCATTTAAATCAGATTAAACACATTTAAATCATAGTAAACACAAGATTACTACTAACATAAATAATCCCTAGCATTAATAGTAATTCATATGCACAACAAACTACATGATACATATAAGAATCACAGGCATGCAAAACATAATATTAAGCATAAGCTAATACTTATCTTTGAAAACTGTGGTAATTCCACCAACCACGTGCAGGCCTTCCATGAACCTCCCAGCCTTAGACCACAACACTCATCATGCTCAACAGTGGGTCACCCCCGAACTAGGACTAAGCTCCACCCAAGGTAAGGAATCCTAGTCTACGTTGTGGTTATAGGGAAAAATGCATAGAATGGCCGAAAGGATTCTTCTCGGGATTCCTTCTTACACCCACTACTCACGGAATCTCATTCCCCACATGCTTGTTCCATCCAGGAGTATACACCTTCACAAGCATAGTCAATCAGTGCTTCACCTCCCTCTCTGGGTCTCGACAACAGGCCAGATCATGAAGTCTCAGAACTCTGTAGATGGTGCTAGACTCTCTCTGGGAGGAAACTACTTCCCAGTAGACTCTCTCACCTGGAGGGAGTTTCTCATAGGCCTCACAACCTTCCCTTTCAACCATGGGCCTGACAACCCGCTTCTTCAACCAGTTTCAACCCAATTTCCACAAGGTGAGGATAACAACAACAACAACTGGTCAATTCCACTCAGGAAAAATAGAAGGTAGCAACCCAAAGACAGTTCGGGTTCAGACTCGACTCTACAAGAGATAATGGGCTGGGCTCACAATGTACACAGGTGACACAGCTCAATCCACAAGTTTGTCACTAGTTTCAGGGTGTGTAACAAGGAATTAACATAGAGGTCGAACACAAACTCAACCAGTTAAGATGACTGATACCTCGTCTTCTCAGGAAAATATTATGGTTTTTTGGTTTCCAATCTATGTGAGGGTATGCAGAGGTCGAATAAAAGGGCCACGAGATTCACGGTTCAAACAATTGACGATCGAATGGAGGAGGAACCCCCAACACGGCTCACTTCTCTGGTTTTAACTGAATGCAGTTGGGTTGACACTTGTCACCCATGAATCTTATTCCTTCCCATTTGGAAGTCACTCGTCCTTCCAAGGAACTTAGGATAAAACATCACATTTCACATGGCTTTTGGAATAATATTAAAATATTATTCCCAAGGACTTAAGCCCCTAGGCTCAACACTTAGCCTCTCTTCCCAACCTTCCAACCCCCAATCCCTTACCCACTCTATGGAAGCTTATTCCCCCATCACTCATTCATCATGGTCGGTTTGCATGCAGCGATGTTTATATTTTTATTAATGTTCTACATGATTACATATAAAAAAGCAAGCTCTCGACCTTAACACTTAGGCTCTTTGGCCTAATAATAGATAAGCCCACCAACTTATATAAACTTGTCTCACCAGCCTATGAAACATAATTAAATTTCATAATGAAATATTTATACTTCATAGACATGATTTACAATAGGGCTCGGCCTTGGGGACATTACAATCCCCTCCCCTTATTTTTGCACTGTCCTCAATGCAACTTTACACTGCATCTGCAAGATTTTCAAAATTTTCAAAAAGATGCGGGTACTCTGCCCACATAACATCCTCATGCTCCCATGTCGGATCCTCAAGACCGTACCAGGTCCATTGGACCTTTACAATCCCTATAGCTCGATTTCGGAGCTGTTTGTTTTTCCTGTCCAATATGCGCACAGGATGCACTTGCAAGACACCTTCTTGTTCCACCTGAATCACATTCCAATCGATAACATGATTAGCATCTGATATATATTTCTTAAGAAATGAAACATGAAACACATTATGTACAGTCATAGATGCAGATAATGAAAGCATATATGCAACTGGCCCAATCCTTTCCAGTATTTCAAATGGCCCACAAAATCTGGCTGCCAACTTGGTGCAACTTCCTAGCTTCAGGGAACTCCTGTTAGCTTTCACTTTCATAAAAACATGATCACCCACTTTGAACTCTCTGTGGGTTCTATTCTTATCAGCATAAATTTTTTGCTTATCCTGGGTAGCTTTCAAATTCTGCTTAATTTTTATCATTTGGTCCTCCATCTCCTTGAGAAACTCTGACCCAACTACTGCTCTATCAGCTGGATTATCCCAGCTCACTAGAGTATTGCACTTTCTTCCATAAAGTGATTCAAATGGGCTCATCTTCAATGATGCATGATACTCATTGTTGTAGCTGAATTCTACCAAGTGTAGGTAGTCTTCCAATATTGATGGTTTGTCCATCACATACATTCTCAGTATGTCTTATATTACTCTGTTAACCCTCTCTGTCTGTCCATCAGACTCAAGATGATAAGCTGTACTAAAGTTCAGATTCGTTCTGAATCCTTTGAACAATCCTTTCCAGAAATTCGAGGTGAATTTTGGGTCTCTGTCGGACACAATTGTTTTAGGAATTCCGTGCAATCATGCCACTTCCTTTATGAAAGTATCAGTAACATTTGTAGCCTTGTGAGTAGTTTTTAGTGGAATAAAATGGGCAGCTTTTGTAAGCTTGTGCACCACCACCATGATCAAATCATGCAGCTTGGTTGTTCTGGGCAATCCTGTAATAAAATCCATTGTCACTACTTTCCACTTCCACTCGAGAATGCGTAAAGGTTGCAGCAACCCTGCTGGGTGCCTATGCTCACCTTTAACTTTCTGGCACTCCATACATCTGGTGATGTATTCAACAATCTCTCTCTTCATACCTAGCCAAAAGTAATGGATCTTGACCGCTGCTACTATTTTCTGATATCCAGGGTGCCCTGCATAAGGTACATTATGCATCTCCTGGAAAATCATCTGTTTTAAGCACTGGACATTGGGTACAAAATTTTTGTTTTTGTACAACAATATTCCATCTGTTACCAATTTATAAATTTCCATCTTCTGTGGCATCTTACCCTGTTGTAGCTTGGCTACCAATTCTCTGTACTGCATATCTACATTTGCAGGCTCTAGAATTCTACTTTTAATATCAGTCTGATACATTCTAATGGTTGTAGCATGTAATTCATGCACTCTCTTGCTGAGTGCATCAACCACTTTATTCTCCTTTCCTTTGATATGCTTGATCTCAAAGTTGTACTCACACAAAAATTCCAACCACCTACTTTGTCTAGCGTTTAAGGTTGGCTGATCAAACAAATATTTTAGACCATTGTGGTCTATTATTAATTCAAATCTCCTTCCCATGAGGTAATGTCTCCATTTCCTTAGAGCGTGAATGATTGCTGCCAACTCCAAATCGTGAGTGGCATAATTATTTTTGTGCTCTTTCTGCTTCCTGGACTCATAACAGATTACAAATCCATTCTGACTGAGAAATCCTCCTAACCCTTCTTTACACACATCCGTGCACACCACAAAATTCATGTTTGGATCTGTAATCCTCAAGATTGGAGCGCTAGTTAACAGCTACTTCAGTCGTTGGAAACTTTTCTCACACTCTTCAATCCACTAAAATGTTTTCTCCTTCCTTTGCAAGGAAGTGATAGGGTGAGCTATCTTTGATAACCCTGCGATAAACCTTCTGTAATAGCTTGCGAGAACCATAAAGGATCTAAATTTCACCACATTCCTTGGTGCTGACTATTCTCTGATGGACTCAACCTTCTCAGGATCCACGATGATCCCTTCTTCTGAAATAATGTTCCCCAAGTAATGGATTTTCCTTTGATAAAATGAGAATTTTATCAACTTGGCATACAGCTAGTGTTCTCTCAACACTTGCAACACCATCCTCATGTGTTTTTCATTCTCTTCCTCTGACTTGGAATACACCAAAATGTCATCCAGGAAGACTATGACAAACTTGTCTAGATAGTCCCTGAATACAACATTCATCAAGCACATAAAAATAGCAGGTGCGTTTGACAGCCCAAACTGTACCACTGTGAACTCGTAATGACCATACTTTGTTCTAAAGGTGGTCTTGCTGATGTCTTAATCCTTTATTATTACCTGGTGATATCTCGATCTGAGATCTATCTTCAAAAATATTTTTTCACCTTTCAACTGATCGAAAAGATCGTCGATCCTAGGCAGAGGATACTTGTTCTTGACAATTACTTTGTTCAACTGTTTGAAATCAATGCACAACCTCAACGTCTCATCCTTTTTATTCATGAATAGGACCGGGGCACCCCAAGGTGACATGCTTGGGTGAATGTACCCCTTCTTTAGAATCTCTTCAAGCTACAATTGCAACTCTTTCAGCTCTGGCGTACTGATTCTATAAGGATCTTTCGACACTGGAGCTGCTCCAGGCATCAAATTTATAGAGAAATCGGTATCCCTTTTTGGAGGTAGTGCAGGTACTTCCTCAAATACATCTTAGAACTCTTTAAGTAACTCATGATCCTCAATACTTGACACCTTATCCTTAGTTTTTTCCCCCACATGGGCTACAAATAACTGACAACCTTTTCTGTAGCACCTTTTCAGCTGCATTGCTGAGATTTCTCTAATAGTAACAGCTCTAGGAATTCCTTGGACTGTTTTTCGATTCCCCTCCTCATCCAAGCATGTAAATTCCTTGTTACGACAGTCCAAGAGGGAATGGTGTTGGTCCAACCAATCCATCCCAATTAAACAGTCATAAGAGCCTAAAGGCAGAATATTCAATTCATCCTTCATGCTCAATCCCTTCATGTCCACAAGACAGGACTTAACCAACTCAGTGACTTTCCTCTTGGTTCCTGTAGCCAACTGCACTAACCAAGACTTTTCATGTTTGCTTCTTGATAAATGAAAACTTTCCACCACTCTAGGGTCCATATAACTATGGCTAGCCCTTGAATCAATTAAAAGAATAAATGGTTGGTTGTTAATCATACCTTCCACTTCAATCATGTGCGACTGAAATTCAGCTTGCTTGTTGTCTAGGGCCGCATAGATACTTGGAATTCTACTGCCCATGTCCTCCACTGTTTTAGTTTGTTGAACATTATGGACAACTCTTGCTTTGCCATTTTTACGGGGACAATCTCTGTATTTGTGGTTCTCTTTACAGCCCCAACACTGAATGGGCATCTGCCTCAGCCTTTTTTCTCCCACTTTATCCATTCTCGGTTCTCTAAACGATGGATGTCCTTGAGGACTATTTCCAAAAAAGGGTGGTTTATTTCCCTACTGCCTCTGTTCTTTCTTAAACTTCTTCTGGTCAACCCAAGCCTTCCAAAAGGTAGGCTTTTCTCTTTGCTGTTCATATAATCATTTTTCTCTTCTTATTGTTTCTTCCATAGTCTTAGGATCATCATAAAGAATCTTGTCACCAATGGGAGGTGGAAGTCCACTCAGATACCTCTAAATCTTGACAGCCTCATCTTTGATGAATGGAACATACTTCAGTAATTCCAAGAACCTTCATTCATATTCATCAATGATCATGCTGTCGAGCTTGAGTTCAAAGAACTCCTTCATATTTCTATCATAGTATCTTTTAGTCAGGTATTTCCTCTCAAAATACCTCTTGAATTCCTTCCATGTGATATCTTTCTCTCTAACGTGCTGCACCTACACAAGCTGATCCCACCACATGGATGCTTTTCCTTTTAGTTGATACATCACAATTCTTCCTTCTGCATGAGAGGAATAATTCTATAGTTGGAAATATTTCCTCATGCTAGGCAACCAAGTTTCAACATATTGCTCCTTCTTATGTTCTCCATTAAACGTAGGAGGCTTAATCTTATTCATCTCCCCTTTCAATTCATCCACTTCAGATCTTCGATGTTTTCTGGTAGGGGATGGGCTCGAAATACTATGTTCTTCCTTACCTGAATGATTTGGGGAGCGACGATGATGTCTGCTACCACTCCTTGATATTGTTTTTCTCTCAGGGGTCCTGTGACTCCCTATTTTTCTTGTGTCACTCTCCTTTTCTAATTTCCTTTCTATTCTTTCCAGGTTCTTCAACATTTTTAAGTTGAATTCACCCTATCGATCATTGATCCTCATGAGCTTAGCTATCGGCTCGACGAGCTTGGGCTTCTCTCTACAATCTTTCGATGATTTTCATCATATGTCCTTCCTTATCCAATTCTCTTCTGTGCCCATTGGAGTTCGATCCTTCGACTCCCAAGTTGACATCCCTTCCTTCTCTTTCATTCTCTGAATTGGAGACAATCAATACCTCTTCCATTTCTCTGCAATCCATGACAATTCTAATCGGTTCTGGCACTCGTCAAACTTCTACAATCACAATGTGAAGACAACCAGAATTTTTCAGGCCATCTCTTCTTAACAAATTCCACACATTCAAAACCAATCCGAATAAGAAAACGTTTTGATTCCATAAATTTTCGAGCTCTGCCCGGCTCTGTAATTTTTGGGTGATAGCTCTTGTTTCCTTAGTCCCTATCCCATGCGATCATGGGTCGTGACCAAAGGATAAACTGGTGCTACAAGGCTCTCCAAACAAACTTTAGGTTTTGGGATTTCGGGGTTTTGGGGTTTCAGGTTTCAGGGTTTTGATCCTGGAGGTTCTCGCACTCGCTTCCCTCTCCAACTCCTTACCCTCCGGGCCCACGGTACAACTATCTCCCACCAAGTTAGTGACACATGGTTTCCTTAAGAAGGTCCACCTCACTCCTAGTGATGTCAAGGGGCCACACTACTTTCACTTTTCGTTTTGGAGTTTCGGGCATCAAGAGTTTGTGAACCTACACATATTGAACTTTCGTTTGCCAAAATTATGAAATTATGGTCTATTCATATACTTGATCCAACAGTCAAATTCCTCTCCTACGATCTACATTGTAGATCGTTTGAGGATTTTGGGGTTTTAGGTTTTCGATAATGGGGAGTTCGCGATGCAGCGACACCAAATCTCTTGTCACTTCAATCCCCGAATTCCGATATGGAAATTCATGTATGAGATCAACAGTTGTGAGCCTCCCCTGATCCATGGCTCACGGGATTTCAACACTTCTTCCTCGAAGCACTCCACCGTCTGATTCTACCCTTGTTAATCCCTTTCGTGATTCAGGACTTGGAGTGACCAAGAATTTGGCCTGCGCTCCAAGTTCACGATCCATGAATTCATGAAATGATCCAACGATCCTAATTCCCCATGATATGATGACTCAAATCTCATCAACATTTCACGTATCGTGATTTTGTGTGTCATGAGGTCGAAACATTTTTCCACCTTCATCCTCCCTATTCCCGAAATGTCGATTTCTTCCTAGACAATTAACGGTCTAGATCTCTCTTTAGATCGACGGTTGTGATCCAATTGTGAATTCGCGTTTCGTGAATTCTCATGAACTCACCTTTAGACCATTTCAGGTCACAAGTTAGCGAAATGATGATCACTCTCCATGCATCCTTTCCGATGGATGGTCCTGACGAATTCGAGATTTCACGTATCACGATTTCCACACTCATGTGCAACTCCAAAGGGTTTTAAACCTTGTGCACATTCTCCAGATCTGACGATTGTAAGGGTTCTCCTTTCCTCCTGAATAGATCCTACGGCTCCAACACTTCTGGTGTGGAGTTCTCTCTCTCCCTGTGGCCATATACCACACTGGTTGTAGTTTTATAATACTGCTACACCTCTTGAGATTTGTAACATGGTCAAGTAGTCCGTTGACACTCAGAAACATTTTCAGGTCTGAAATTAGTCCTCCAAACATAATTTCCTTCTCAAAACCTCGGTCCAAAGACCACTTATCCAACCCATCCAGGCTCAACATTGAAACTAGTCTCTGATACCAAACTGTAAAGCTTCCCCCGGCCTTAATCCCACTGGTCGGAGCAAACGCTATTATGCGGAACAACATCGTTCTCATACTTAATTAATGACATGCATTTAAATCAAATTAAACACATTTAACTCAGAGTAAACACAAGATTACTGCTAAGATAAATAATTACTAGCATTAACAGTAATTCATATGCAAAACAGAATACATGATACATATAAGCATCACAGGCATGCAAAACATAATATTAGGCATACACTGATACTTATCTTTGAAAACCGTGGTAATTCCACCAACCACGTGCAGGCCTTCCATGAACCTCCCAGCCTTAGACCACACCGCTCATCATGCTTTGCAGTGGGTCATCCCTGAGCTGGGACTAAGCTCCACCCAAGGCAAGGAATCCTAGTCTAGGCTGAGGTTACAGGGAAAAATACACAGAATGGCCGGAAGGATTCTTCCCAGGATGCCTTCTTACACCCACTACTCACAGACTCTTATTCCCCACATGCTTGTTCCGCTCGGGAGTATACACCTTCACAAGCATAGTCCATCAATGCTTCACCTCCCTCTCTAGGTCTTGACAACAGGCCAGATCAGGAAGTCTCAGAGCTCCGTAGTTGGTGTTGGACTCTCTCTGGGAGGAAACCACTTCCCAATAGACTCTCTCACCTGGAGGGAGTTGCTCACAAGCCTTACAACCTACCTCTTCAACCATGGGCCTGAAAACCCACTTCTTCAACTAGTTTTAGCCCAATTTTCGCAAGGTGAGGATAACAAAAACAACAACTGGTCAATTCCACTCAGGAAAAACATAAGGTAGCAACCCAAAGACAGTTCAGGTATGGACTCAACTCTGCAAGAGAGAATGGGCTGGGCTCACAGCGTACATAGGTGAAAAGTCTTAATCGACGGGTTTGTCACTGGTTTCAGGGTGTGTGAAAAGGAATTAATGCAAAGGTTGAACACAGACTCAACCTGTTCAGATGACTTATACCTTGGCTTCTCAAGAAAACATTACAGTTTTCTGGTTTCCATGCTGCGTGAGGGTATGTAGAGGTTGAATATAGGGGTGATGGGATTCACGGTTCAGACAATCGAGGGTCGAATGGAGGAGGAACCCCCAACATGGATCACTTCTCTAGTTTTAACTGCATGTGCTTGGGTTGACACATGTCACCCATGAATCTTGCTCCATCCCATTTGGAAGTCACTCGTCCTTCCAAGGAACTTAGGATAAACCATCACATTTCACATGGATTTTGGAATAATATTAAAATATTATTCCCAAGGACTTAAGCCCCTAAGCTTAGCCCCTAGGCTCAACACTTAGACTCTCTTCCCAACCTTCCAGTACCCAATCCCTTACCCACTTTGTGGAAGCTTAGTCCCCCATCACTCATTGATCATGGTCGGTCTGCATGCAGTGGTGTTTATATTTTTTTTAATGTTCTGGATGATTACATATACAAAAGAAGGTTCCCGAACTTAACACTTAGGCTCTCCGGCCTAATAACACATAATCCCACCAGCTTATATAAACTTGGCTCACCAGCCTATAAAACATAATTATAATTCATAATGAAAGATTTAAACTTCATACATAATTTACAACAGGGCTCGGCCTTGGGGAAATTATAGTATGGAC